>JANHGL010019210.1:0-66972 GCA_024611195.1 Ceyx melanurus | reverse complement strand
ATTTTAAAATTGAAAAGATTCAAATGGAAATTCAGCTAGAAGTTACCTGGAGAGCCTCACAGAGAGTGAAAACACAGTCCAGCACATTGGTAAGGAGCTTCGTGCATATGTGCTAGGGAAAAAGGAAGAGCTATAAAAGCTGTGTTCAGTACTGAGATTTCAAGTTCTTTGACTGGGATGAGAAAACTTTTATTGCTGAATGAAAACTTCTCTGAGCTTTTTTTTTTATAACTCTATTTTCATTAAATGTAAAAGGAGCCAAGTAAATAGCTCTGAGAAATATCTGCTTTCTGAAGCTAACGATTTTCCTCCTTTTGTCTTCAGGGACATTTACAAGCTATTGAATATTGAATGGAGTATCTAAACAGGTATGAGAAAAGTACTTTTGTAAATGTCTGCATATTTTTTTCTGTTTATAAGATATTATATGTATCTATCTATGTAGATAGGATCCTGCAGATTAATTCAAAGCTGCAGTTCAGTGCAGTCAGTCTCCAGCAGTGCTACCTACCTATCCAACAGGTAGATTTTCATGGTAGAATTTACACAGTGAAACATTCAAAGCTGCTCCTGACATCTCCAGCTGAGAACTTCCAACTGACTGCAACCAAACTGCAATCAATAAAACTGTTAGCCAAGGCAGAAATCTGCAGAGCTCCATGAGGACCTTGGGATTTCACAGGCATTCAGAACTGCAGTTGTAAATGCTGGATTGGGGTGCTCATTCTTGTTCATTCTTGCTGTGTGTTGACATCTTGATTTCTAGAAGTCACAGACTAGCTGCTTAGAGCTCTGAGGTGATGGAAACCATCCCAGCAGGCAGGTACTCTGCAGAAACCTCTGTAAATTGCAGAGGTGACAAGGAAAACGCTGTGTTCTAGAACATAAGAACATTAGTAATCGCTGATATTACAACTTGATTTCATGGGGCTCGCCTTGCTTTGCAAAGCTCTCTAGACACAATGATTAGAAATGTAGGAAAATAGACAAAATACGGCCAGAAAATGGCTTGGAGAATTGCTAAAATAATTCCCAAGCCAATTCCAGGTCTCTTGCATTTTAATTTACTTACATTTATATCAAGACCCTATTTTAAAGGGAAAATATTCTAAATATGCAACCTTTCCCACAGATATGTATGAAAAAAAGAGAGAAGGTTTTCAGCAGTGGAAGACTTTGGGATGTGTTATCTTTGAGTTTTATATTTGAGGGGGTTTTTTGTATTCCTTCCACCCACAGGTACACCCAGCGTGTGATTGCTCAGGATTTTCAGAGTCACATGTGTTGGATAAAAAAAACCATTCCATGTTTTTGCACAGAGTAATTGAAAATTTCTTGGCAGGGAAATCCTCCTAAGGACAGGCATCAGAAAGTGGAAAAAATTCTTTTCACAAAGCTTTTTGATTGGTTCCATGTGAGGTGCCTGAGGTTTTTGGCCACTTTGCCTTCTGCCAGCTGCACCAAATCTCCAGGTTGCTGCTGCTGCTATGAATGATTTTTTAATTATCTTTTCACTTGATTAATTTGAATCTTTCTTCAATAAGCCTGAGTAGAAGCCAGAATTAAGACCATTTAGTAACACACTTACTTGTAGGAAAAAAATGTTGATAGAAAGATGAAGTCTCTTGGAAAGGAATTGCTATCCTGGGCCATTATTCCCCATTTTCAGTTACTTTTTCTATCCAGACTGAACTTCTGCACCTCTGGGTTTGAGGACTGGAGGGCAAATATCTATTTCTATGAGGTAATCATTTTCCACCACCTTAAACTGTGCTTCTGGTGCAACATGTCCAGTGCCTGTGTCAACACAAAACGTGACTGGGGATTTTATTAATGGCCAAAGATTCACGTGCAGTGGATATTAGTGAAGAAAAAGAGATTATTGTCTCTCCTGTCTACTGAATCTACTGTCTTTCAGTCTTTCAAACACGAGATATCAATTCAAACCAATTTATTTCCTATAATATTCCCCCAAACACAATCCCATCCAATTTTTTTTCTGGTGGGCAGGTGCCAGCAATTTCTTTTATTGGTGCTCCTCCACTTTGCATCAAACATTTGCAGTTGGGAGATCCACAGTCCAGGTGCTAGAGTGCTGCCATGTGAAACAGAGCAAAGACTGTCAGGCTCTGCAGCAGGAAAACTGATCAGCAGGAGAGCAACTCACTCCTGAATCCCCAGCAGCTTCAGAATGGGGAATCAGGGGTTCATTCTGTCAGGCAGAAGAAAGGACTGAATGTCTCTCTGGATGTCTGCTGAATAATGATATCATTGCCCCATCCTGTTCTCTCATAAATGGCATCCAACTCTTTCTTTTTTTTCCATTCACAAGTTCCAAAATTTGATCACAAAGCTTTGTTTCATAATGAAGGCAAAGAAACACTGGGTTTTTTCTGTGAGGGGAAAAAAACCCCCTTCAATTCAGCTTCAAACCACTTTTCCCCAATTATTCCATTCAGTGATTGAACAGACTAATTACAGTGTCTAACTACTACTCATCTATCATTCAGGCCAAACTGGAATTGCAGTTATTAATCAAAGTTTATTATGATGGTTGGCAAAATGAATCACTGCTCCTCCAAAATAAACTCTTTGTCTGCGTGTGGTGTTTCAGACAACTTTGCTGCTTCCTTTGGTACCTTCAGCTTTGCTACCTATTTTAGAGTATTACAGATCATTTCTGAGTATTATTTTTTTTTTCCTCTTCTTTTCAGGTGTGCTCATTTGAAATTCTGATTGGAGGTAATCTGCAACTAACAGTTGGAGTCTGCAATCCCAGACCTTTCAACTGAGTTGAAGGACGTGCACTTCCAACTTTTGAAGATCCATCTCTGCTAATGGACAAGAAGTGGGTTAAGTGTCCTGAAAATATCATTCTGCCTGAATGCTTCTGGCTCTTCTCCAGGTAAATGATCTTTTTTTTTTCTTTCACATCTTGTGAGAAAAACAGTGGAACTGTCGATTAGGTCAAGTGTTCCTGGGTACAGAAAAGACTGAGGTCTCTTAGACAAAGAAAGAACAGAAATATGTCTTTACATTCAGTTTCAAGGTGAAAAAATCATTCCATTATACAACAGGATCCTGTAGGAACACAGGGGTGGATAATCTCTAATCAGGTATTTCTTATCTCCTGGAATTTACTTACAGTTTGGTGTCACGAGGCAATGGAAATTAGAAGTCACTTAATACAAATAGAACTACTTATTCAAGCAGTGAATTTCATCACTGATCACATGCCTCTTGTTAATGCACTATCCATAAAATTTACCTTTCTTTGGCTCACAATTCCGATTTTAAACAATAAACTTATCTCTGGTCCATATGGGATTTTTGATCTCAGTTTGAGAAGATGAAGTGAACCATAATCTGCAATGCCTGCAAACCAGGGCATGTCAAGAGGCATGAGGAAAAAGCAATGTTCACACACAAACTATTAGGGCTATCATTATTTTGGATGTATCCTGGAATATGCATATTCTGGATTAGGAATTTTATTGGATGGTAATGCTTTGATCAGAGGAATAATACCACAGAAGTGATTACTGCTGAGCTTCTGTGCAAATGTAATCTCTTAGCTCAATTTGGGATAACCAGCAGCATTAAAAGGGCTCATTACTAGAATAAAACAGCATTTGTGGGAAAACTCAGTGACAGCTGACTGTGGAGAAACAGTGAAGACTGAGGTTTCCATTCCTCCTCTGGATAAAAAAAAATTGATTAGTCCCAATCAGAGTAATGGGGGAAAAGCCTGGGTATTTGAGTAATATATGAGATTAAATCATAATTACTTAATTGTTTACTTATTGTATGTTCTACTGCTGTTAGTGTCCTTACTACATTTTGCAGTTCTCTTTCTGTATGCAAGAAGTGCTTTTGAGATCTTAGCTACAGTTAAATATATCAATTAATAGATCTAGTACACTCTAACAATGTAAAAAACTTACTATTAGTCTTAAAAAAACCAACATTTACATCCTTTCAGAAACTTTACATGGAAATTTTATTTTTTTTGTTTGGTTTGATGTTCTGTTTTGTTTATCATACACATTTTTTCTGATTTTCCATAAATATATATGGACAAACTTGACATATTGGACACAATTACACGCCTGGAATAGAAGTTAATGAGCAAAAATGCACTTAAATGCAATGTAATACAGTGCAGAAGCATTTTACAGGGTTAATATACATTATGAACAACAAAAATTTTGTCAGGTCAAAAAAAAAAAAATAAAAGGGATTTGGCATCTAGAAGGAAAATGGGAAAATGTTCTCATTCACTCAGATCTCTTTGGAACATAAATAGCACCTCCAGCTAATGAATGATTGTCAAAACAAAAGGAGAGTCTAGCCAATATATTCCATATATTCAAGTAAAAACCTTACAGTATTGCAAAATAGGAAAATGAAGGAAAAAACGAAATTTGTCAGTCAAAACCAATGGCTGCTGCATGATTAATTAATGAATTATTGCATAGCAATACCACGTTCTGTTGGTAGACTGCAGATCATGGTGAACCTGCCAAGCAGGCTGAGTGGAAAATGCACCTGTGTCACACTAGGAAGGGCATTTGTGGAAGTGCTTTAGCTGGCACTCATAAAAAGCTCAAATATCTTTTTTAGAGTAAGTAGAATTTTTAGGATAGATAGCATTTTTAGAATAGAACAGGTAGAATTTTTAGAGTTAGAGACAAATGTAGACTTTTCACAGGCTTGCCTAATTACAGCCAAAATAATACTAATAGAACAGAAAAAGTATGAAAAATTGTCAGTATTTTTAGAGCTTCCTGCTGTAGCAAGTTTCCCAAAAGAATCTGGCAGGAATACTGTTTGTAGGTCCTTGAGTATTCTCATTTTCCATCATTTCAACAGAATGCCACGTCCATCCATACTTTGTGTGATCTTGCAATACACACTGCCACGGATGAAAACTCAGGCTGTGCAGAGCCCATCCAGTTAATATTTCCACAGCAAAAAAAACACCCAACCTACCCCTCACCAACACCACAGGATTTCCAGCCCAACAGCAGTGGAAATTCTCAGTGTTCTCAGGCCACTCTGAGCTGAGCCATGGCTGAAATATTTGTGTTACAGAATATTGCAGTTTTCTGAATTTCTACTATAAATAAAAGCAGCAGGAACTGAAAGATAATAAAATATATTCTTACAGAAAAGCTTTACATTTTTCTGTCATTGGATGAAGTAGTTTATTTGTTTACAAATAGGTTTCATTTATCAGGCACAGTATGCAATTACTCTAAACCATTATATATATTTTATATATACAGAAATATATATAATATATATAAATTAGAGTTTTCTATATAAGGGAATACATATATACACACATACACACATATATTCCCTTATATATATGTCTATATATACATTCCCAAAAGACATACAACAATTTCCTCTGGATAGAAGAAAAAATGAGGATTATAATCTGCTGAAGGCTTGGAAGGAAATACTCATTTCCTTCGGGGTGAAACAGATTTGTTCAGGTATTTATTGAAATATCCTCTAGATTTTATAATCTACATTCAGAGTTGATGGTGGCTTTGATTCTTCTGTACACTGACACTGAAATAATTGATCTTGTGCGTTGCTTTTGGGGCTGATTTAGTGAATCCTAAGGGCAGAGCTCCATGTGGCAGCTGCAGTCAGGCCTGCACGTGCTGTGTCAGAGCTGTGCTCCTGAGATCTGATGGAGACACTAAGGCTGAAGCCTCCACTGAAGCCACCTCCCCTCCAACATCTGAGAAACCTCCTCGACAAATTCAGTTTTTGGTTGGCTTCAGTGGATTTTGTACTGGATCCTAGAAGGCAAAAATGGTTTGCAGACTAAAAAGAATATCTTTGAAAAAAGATCATCTCTAGTTTTGTGTTTTGTTGTTTTTTTTTTTTACAGAGCATATGAAGAACAATCATTATTCCTTGGCCCCAGTCCAGCATTTTATGACCATCACCCTCAACTGCCACACAAAAGAGAAAGAAAGCTGTGAGTTCAAAATCAAAGAAAAATTATATATATATATATTTAATTTTTTTTTTTTAAACTGGGATGCAAAATGCAGTGTTCTGCTAAACTTTTCTTAACCATTTGGAAGTGTTAGCTATGTAATATTTCAACTTAACCATTTAACCATCTGGAAGTATTAGCTATGTAATGTTTCCATTTAACCATTTAACCATTTGGAAGTATTAGCTATGTAGTATTTTGATTTAACCATTTGGAAGTATTAGCTATGTCATGTTTCCATTTAATTCCACTAACTCAGAAATAGGAAGAAAAAAAAATAAAAATAAAAAAGAAGGATCAGCACCTCCCAGGATGGGGAGCAGACTCAGGGCAGCTAAATGACATAGTCAGATTTTATAGCAGTGTAGTGATGGATTCAGCCTTTAAATGTAATAAACCTATGCCAACTGAGACAAAGAATTTGGTCATATGACCAAAATATGACCAAGAATTTGGTCATGGATATGCACTGCTTGAAAAATAGAATTTGAAGTAACTTCAAACATTTGGGAGAGTTTCTAATAGTCTGTATGGGTTTTGTCATCATGATTTTTGTTAATTGCATTTTTCCACAGCTGTGCAAGTCTCCAAACTTCAGTAATTGAGAGGTAGATGATGAGGAAAATTTGAACTGCAAAACAACAACATGCAAATTATGTTGAAATTACACAGCAGAGCTTATGCAGATTGTGATCCAAAAGGTGATCCTCCATGCAAACACTCTCAGTATAGATAGATATGTGCACAAATAGCAGAAAAGCACCCACCCCCCAAAAAATCCAGGGAGCTTTGTTAAAATCGATGTCATCTCTGAAAATAATTATTGAAAAATTCCCTTCATTTTCCTCTCTGTGAGTAGAAAAATAGTCATCTATAGAGAAACTAACAGAAATTGCCTCACTTCCATTCTGCTGTAGGCAAAACAGTTACAGCAGGTTCATCCAGAACAAAGCAGCAAGTGAAAAACACTGGTGAGTGAAAGAAAATAAGGAAACATCCAGGAGAAGTCAGTACATTCTCAATGCTGTGTTAAAATGGCCAGTGGGGTGGGAGGTGGGGAACCTTCCAGAGGAACTAGTGTGTACACACTGCCCAGTGTCTCCTTCAGCACACTGCTGCTGATGTGCTAAACATGTCGTGGAAATTGTGAATTTTGATTTATAGTAGTGAGATTACTGCCATTCATGTCTGAATCTAACACTCTTAACATTATATTAAATAGGAAAAATATTACCAATGTTATCCCCTTTCCTAGAAATTTTCTTTTTTTGGTATTATTTTTCTTGATTGATGAAATAAGATGATCGTTAGGATCAGTGATTCTGTGGCACAGAAAAGGGTAAGTATACAGGAGCATAAATGAGATTAAAACCAATTAAGGATTTGCTTGCACCTATGGACCCCACAGTGCAAAACAGCTGCACCTCTCTTGAAGTTTGAGACCATATTTCTTTATTTTACAGCAGTGGCATCTCCTAGTCCTGACCCTGCAGTGGCCCAGGCTGAGGACAAGGTAATTAAGAGAAAAGAGGGGAATTTGGAGAGGTGGTGTATACCCAGGTCTTATCTGGAGAGCAGGAATGGATGATGAAATGATTTGCAGCACAAATTACAGCTCAGTGCAAGCAAAAGTGATATTCAGGGATTTGAAGTCAAGTTCTCCTCATTTTGCTACCTTGCTGCTCAGTATAGACTTGATTCAAGGCAATTTATTATTATTATTACTTTTAGAAAGAAGAGCTAACTATAAAAGGCAATTGCCCCTTTAGGACCTGTTATTTGGAAGACAGAGTTTTTTTTATTCCAGGCAGTTTTTGCATAGGTATGGTTCCAATTTTCTTCATTCAGCTCTGGGTTTTAACTTCTTTTAATATTCAGCAATATCAAGAGTATCCAGATGCTTTTTATTTTGTTGTTAGTATTAAAAGGAAAGGTAATGAGAAGGGTGTAAGGAAATTTTATACTGGACTCAGTTCCTACTTTACACTGCTCAAGCTGCCTGCTGCACCATTTTACCTCATGGGATTACAAACTGCACAGGGGTGAGTGAAGCAGCTCTTTCATTCCTGATTTTTCTAGCAGAATTGACCAGAGATGGGGGATTAATATCTCTATATGTTTATATAAATGTTCTTTCCTTGAGACTGTTACTTGGTGTGTCTATGGCTCAAGGAATCTTGTTTTTCCCTTCTTTCCTAGGCCATGCTGCACTGCATTCTATGATCTTGCACAGAACAGGTAATTTCCCAGCATATTTCCTGAAATACTTCTTTTTTAATCATTTTTTTTTCTGAGTCCTTTATTTACTCAACAGCAACTTTGAACAGACTTAAGTCAAAAGCTGACACTTATTGTCTTCCAGCCTGGATTCTTCATCATGCTATTTTTTGCAAAGAGATAATAAGCACCTAGACTCTTTCCTCACTCATTTTGGCTCAGACTCTGTATTCATCTCCTTCTAAATAATCTCTGCCTTGCTACCACTTGCTGTCAAGAGCAGAGTGATGACTGCTTTTTAGCTAGAGTTTCAGTTCATCTTTCAGAAGCCAGTATTTAGAACTGATATTCTTCACTATGAAAGCTCAGTGTCTGTGAAACTCCTCCTCCCTTGCTGGCCTTCAGAGCTCCTGGAACTCACCCTGTCTGCAGCCCAAAGCACAGCAAGGTGCTCACCTCATGGGCTGCTGGCACTGCCAAGGTTGGCATGGAGGTGCAATGTATTTGCTTCTCCTCTGGAGCTGGGACAAAAACTGCAATTTTACTGGGACTAACTCGTTCACCTTTACAGTGTTCACTGCATAAATCAGAGCAGGTAACACTTATTTTCTCCTAAACTCTAAAACACACATATTTTGCTGCTGCTCCACCTAGAAAGTGACTGGACTCATAGAAGACATTTGCTTTTCCTGCATATACAATGAGGTTAAAAGTAGTTATACATTCCTGTGCCATACTGGGAGTAGATTGATGATGCTTTTCCCCAGAGCAGTGCTGGGATCATGAAACAGTTCAGCAGTTCTGTGGAACCTCATAGCAGAGAAGATGAGAACCCAGCAGAACAGAAGCAAGCACTACCAAAATTTAGACAAGAAGACTGAAAACAGTGAAATTGAACAATAACTACCAAGAAAATGGTTTCCTAGGATTGCTCCCACACCTGCTAGGTTTTGGTATGTGATTTTTTTTCTTATTGGAGGTTCCAAGTGTGTTTAACACAGCTAGCTGTCTGTCCAATGGATATGCAACTTCCTGGGAATGATATGATTGATATTCTAAATGAATATTCTTTTCCCAGAATAGAGTGTATCCTGCATAAACAGTGTGTAAATGATTTATGAATCAGACCCCTAATTTTCACCATTTCTGAGGCATTTATATGCCTGTCTCCAAAATGAAGAGCATTTTTCCTCACCTACAAAGAGAACAGAAATACTTTCACTTAATACCTTCAGAAGCTTGCACTTTTAGCTTGCAAGTGCAATGCTAAATGATTTCAGTGAAGTCAAACTGTAGACTTTTTGCTTTCTTTTGCCTAAAGGAAGAGTGATACGAGTGTCTGTGTGAAGGTGTACACACAAGAGCAAATACCCTGCACAAAAAATACCTCAATACAAAGCTTCTTTCCAGACTGGCACTCTCAATGTGCCTTGCAGCATTTTTGCTTCAACTGGCATTACAAAAAATAAGTAGCTTTTCAGTAAATACATGGGGAAGAGAGGTAAGGACTGGTTTGAAGTTACATGTCTGCAAAGACCTGAAGTTAGACCTTAAATATCCTCTCAGGAGACCACCAAACAATTAATGGCTTTGCCATGAAAGCCAAGCACCCACTTTGAAGTCACTGCCATGAAACAGATTCAGGCCACCAAAGCCAAGGGTAAGTACCCTTTAAACACCAGCAGGTTCTGAATCTAGTCCCTTTAGGAACATGGCTTCACAGTCCAATTGAGATCCCTATAATCAAACTAATTGCCACTCTTGTTAGCAGTGAAATCCTTTTATGTACAGGCAGATTTTAGCTTGGTTTTAATTAGTGAGGTCTGCACACCCTTTGTTTATAAATATCTATGTTGAAGTAGAATGAAGGCAGCTGTCACAGGAGGGAATAACTCCTGGGATATATGGTGGTGCAGCTAGTTATGGGATTTTAGGGATGATGTCACCAAATGTTCATCTTCCTGCCTTACCTTTTACATTCATATTGTAATTGTTTATACAGATGTCAGGTATCCTTTTGATCTAGTGGGCATACAAAAGAGAAATGTTGCATTGTCCTTTCTGTTGCTTTTGAAAGAAATATTTGAGCTTATCTTCTTGTTAATATCAGTGGTAACTACAGTTTGGGCAGATTATTTTAGCAGACTAACAACACTCTAAAGATGACCACAAAATAACTCCTAAATAAGAGCAGGAGATACATTTACATGAGATATACTTTTGAAACAACTCTTGTCACTGAAGGCTTTGGAGTTTACCTGACTCCTGCTTGTCCAGAGTCATAATTTTATGGTGTCACTACCTCTGTCATCTCAAATTGGTAGCACTGAAATAAATAAATTATAGACAGCAATTTAACTTAGAGTCTTGCCATAGGGAAAAAATAATCTGTTCCCATCCAATATTGTGACTGATCATTATTACCACAAAACCTGGCCTATGTCCTGAAGACATATTTCTAATGGAAGTCACCAGTGTTGCCTTCTGAGCTCCACTGCAGATTAAATGTTGGTTTCTCTTTCTGAAGGATCTTCAAGAGCTTTATCAGCTCTGCTGGTAGCATCTTCATTCTCATTGTTTGTTAATGGCTCTGCTTCCTTTGAGTCAGCATTCTTCTGTGCTTTCTGCTTCTCATCTTCTAACTTCTTCTCTTTTGCCAAGAGCCTGTAGTTAATGGTATTGCCAATGAACAGCCAAATGCTGGCCACAATCACAATCACCCCGCAGACAAAATACATGTACTGGTATTCACCAGTCACATCCACTAGCCAGCCTGAAACACAGAGAAAAAAGAGTCTTTAGAGGGGGATACTCAGTACGAACCAGACCTTTCCCTAGGAGAAACACCTGTATCTTGCTTGGTTTTCAAACTGGAGCAGGAAAAGAATTTTCAACATGTGTATATATTCAACATGTGTATATATTCAACATGTATATATATTCAACATGTATATATATTCAACATGTATATATATTCAACAGCTCAATACATACAGCAGGACTCTGATGAAACTTGTGTTAGTCAAGCCAGCAAATGTCACTGCAATCACTGACAGTGATGGACGAGTGAAGAACAGAAGTAAGTGTAATGAACAATGACTTCTTTCTTTCTTTTTATTCTTTCCTTGTTTTATTACTTTATTCACCTCCTACTTTTGTTCCCTATTGTCTTGGAGGCACCTGTCTGACTCAGGGAGGCTGCATACAGACAGGAGGATGAAGAGACTGCTGCTGCTGTGCATCACCTGCCTGCTTCTCATCTTCACCTGCCTGTGACTGGTGCAACAGATGAAAAGGTTAGTCCCTCCAGCTCCCGTGCTCAGCTGATGACTTTGAAACTATGCAGCCTGTACCTCAAAATGACATCCACACCTCTGAGATTAATTTGGTCTTGACAAGGAGAATAAAATGCAACAGTTCCTCCACTTTATGAACTATTCCGTGTTAATTTTCCCATCTCCCAGATGAACATTTGGGCACATCCAAGTATTCAGCTCTGAACTCTGCTTCACTGGCATTGAAATTCACAGGATAACCTGTGCACTTGAGTATGTATTTAGATGCTTTTTACTGGATTGAGGCCACAATGCCAGCCTATTCACCTCATACTCATTCACATGCCATCAAATTATTTTACTCCTTTATTTCAGTCCTTTATTTCACAAGCTTAGCATTAGGAAAATCTCAAATAGCACTGCAAGTGTATAATTCACCCATTAGTGTAAATAGTACCATTTACTGGGCTTTATTGATGAGCAGTCTCATGAACTCATTAAAAAGACTTCAGCATCATATTTTGAAGCATATGAACTAGCCAAAACTGGAATTTAGCTTTTCCTTGTGTTTGTCCCCTTTACTGTCTCTATTTAAGAAGATAACTCAATTATTTCATAGTTAGATCACAAACACATGCTTTTCAAAACTCCGGCAAAGTTAACAGACTGAAAAATAAGTAATCTTAGATGCTATTGCTCCATAAATATTGGCTCTATTAATCTTCAGAATTGATATTCATACTGATTTCAGAACCTGGCTGCAAAGACTGGACTCTGGTGGTCATGGGCTCAGTCCCCCCACTAGGTGGCAGGGCCAGAGGCTTTGTGAGAACCTCTTTTACCCAAACGAACTGGTATGGTAAAGGTGATGGAAAAACAAATGATCTTGAGGACTATTAAACATTTACTGGCACAAACATTATTGTGCTGAAGTGAGTGTCATTGTTTTAGCAGACTTAACATTTCCCTCACCCATGCTATTCTCATTGAAATACTGACAGTAATCCTTAGAATACTCCAGCATGTACAAAGGGTTTTAGGCACCCATAATCATGCTGACTTCTTGTTTATGTGGGTACACTGCATGTTTCCAAGGCTGGGAATCTCACTATTTTTGTATTTTCATTTGTTGGGCTTACACTGCTCACATACTTTTAGCCAATACTTTCCACTAAGATTTGAGGATTTATTTCTTTGGTCTTTTATATCATCAGAAAGCTTATAGACTGTAAAACTTACTAACAGCCTTGCTGAATACTGACTGAGAAACTGGCAAACAGAAAGTATTTTAGATAAGACTTTTAATTTTTGGTGCTACCAAGCCTGAAGGTTATGAGTACAGCCCAAGCTCTACACCTAGGCTGCCTTAAGCTCCCTTCGCACTCTAAAGTTGCCAAATTTCAGAGTCAGTTCACACTGAATCAACTTCCAGGTATCTTTTTGCTATGAAATAGGCTACGGCTGTGCTGTGAAATGATGCCAGGGTGCCATGCTCCATGGCACTGAGCTGGAATACCCTGTGTGCACCCTGCCTAGGCTGCTGGGCATGCCCCTCTCCTTTCTGGCATCCACCTGGTGGTTTCTTCTCTCTAGAAATGCCAGTCATCTCTGTTTAAACAAAGCTGCTATTTTAAATTAAAGTGAACAATCCTCTAGCTGCCACCAAATTAGAGAAACTACAGGGCACTCTGTGACAGCTTCATGAGAAAAAAAATGACCATTTCACAAGAGAAAGAACTGTGTGTGCCAAGAGCAAGCTGGAGCTGAACACATGTAAATCAAGGTGGCAAAGTCAGCACTATGTGTTATCAGGTGTGTTATCCATTTATCACCTGGATTCCTGGGCCAGTAGAGATGTGCTCTTAGCCCACCTATTGCTATACATGCAGTGTTTGCCTTTAGATTCTCAGCAGGTTCTGCAGCTGTAAAGCCCAAAGGTAACTCAGTGCACTGCTGCTACAGTCCATTCCTAGTCACAGCAAAAAAACACCAAATGAGATTCTTACCTCCTAGAGGAGGGCCTATGAGCACAGGGCAACATTCCACGATGGTGACAAGTCCAACAGCACTGGAAAATCTGGCAGCTCCAACCAGGTCCATCAAGGTCTCGAAGAGAACACTGCTAACCATTCCAAATGCAAAGCCAAAAAACACAGCATAGATCACCAAGCCAGTGTAATTTGTTGCCAGGGGGCACAAGATGTGACAGACTCCGTTGTACAGGACAGCAAAACTGAAAAAATACTGAATCTTTGGCCGGATGAACTTGGAGTTTGCTACCAGTCCCATGGAAGGCCTAGCAAACATGTCTACAAAGGCTAGGATAGAGAGCAGAAAAGCTGCAGAATATTCATCAATTCCCTTGTGCTTGGCATAAGGAGCCAGGAACACTATTGGAGCAAAGAAACCAATAAACATAATGACATTTCCTGATAAATAGATAAGAAACCCTCTGTGTTTAAAGAGGGACAGGTCTAGATATTTATTCATAGTTTGCCAAAAAGACTTCTTGTTGTTTTTGTGCAAGCTGGAATCTCCCGTGCCTTTTTCAACATCTTTTTTCACAGGAGGGGCTGGTTTTGGTCCAATAGGTCTCATAAGTGACCCAGCCACACAGCAGTTCAGGAGAAGTCCTCCAAGAATAAGAAAGCTTCCTTTCCAGCCAAAGGCATTGAAGAGGAATTGGTTGAGGGGTGCCAATGTGCTCAGAAACACTGGACTTCCAGCCATGGCCAATCCATTAGCAATGGGACGCTTCTTATAGAAGTACTTGCCAATCATGGTCAGGGCAGGCTGCAAGTTGAATGCTAAACCCAGACCTAAACACAGAGAAGACAGTGTTAGCTGCAGGCCATGCACTGGAAAACACAGCACACCTCTTCCAAGGTGTTTTGAAAAGGAACAGCATCTAATCCAGTGATTCCCTGTGAAACCAACAGAGAACACAGCACAGCTCCACAGCATAAATCCCATTTCGCATTTCCAGCCCTCTTGAAGATCAAAGCTGTGTACAAAAATGAAGCTTAAAATTGCTAATTCTTTTGGAGCATGTTCAGCTCCACGTCCAAAGCTATGGAAGTCACCAGTGAAGGTGGAAGAATTGCAGAGGACGTTGCACGAGAGCAGACAACCCATCCACGTCAGCTGAGGGGTGGGAGGTGAACTTCTGGGCACTCTCTTTGTGTTAAGATACCTAGGCAAGAAGGTCTAAGTAGGATGAACAGGGGAGAAGTTTTCTTCTCTGATAAACCCATTCCTGGACCCTGATTTAAATCTTGCAGTGGGCCCCAAATTTAGGATGTAAAAAAGAAGAGATTTAAGAAATAATCACTGAACAAAGGAGGATTCCTCCAGTCCCAACACAAAGAAATATGAGCTTGAATATAGGAATAAGTATTATTTCTTATCTGTCAATATGTCACTTCACTTGCCTTCCTTCATCTGAGGAGGTAGTTTAAAACAAAATCCCACAACTAAAGGAGATTATTTAATTTACTGGCATCATGATCACTTTAGTTCATTGCCTAAGGTAACATCCAGGCCTTTGATGATATATTAATAATTTTATTTTGGGAATAACCCTGGGGGACTTTAAACAGAAAGCTGTTGTGCTCCAAGTTCCTGTGGAGCATATGTACATATGTAGAAACCTACAGAGAGCTGGTACTAGCTTTCACACTTTTACAAGGTTTCTGCTAGCCTCTGCCACCCTGTTTGATGTGTAACATGATTGAAAGCTAAAAGAATGAAAGTGAAATCTGAACAATTACTGTAATAAGTGCTGTCACCAGCCAATCAATTTTTATACCATAATTACAGTGCAGTGTGGAGCAGTACATACATACAGCATTTACTGAATAAAATCATCCCCTGCTCCTGAAATACCCTAAAACTAACTGAATATCACAGCAGCTAACTGGAAGGATTAGCTAGTTCAGGCAGTGCCATGAACTGATCTTGCTGCCTTCTTGGGTTGCACTTGTGCAATGCCCTGCACGGTGAGCTCTCACTCAGCCTCCTTGCTAGAACAGTAGCAAAATAGCACCAGAGCACAGAAGAACAGCTTTTAATCAGGGCTCTTACCTCCAACCACACCAATGCAGATATAAAGCTCCAGGACACTGTTGCAGAAAGAAGAGGCAATCATTCCAAAGGAGCACAGGATGCCCCCTGCTATCATCACGGGCCGGCTGCCGTACTTATTCACCAAAATGCTGCTTATGGGACCTGTTGGTAGCAAGCAAATGCATGAACAGTAACAGGCAATGCCATCACACGTCTTTATTTTATCTTATTTATTTTAGCTGGTTAGGACACCTTGGAATGCTTTCCTCTTCCATCTTGGAAGATGTTTAGCTGTTTCTGTACCAGTTTGTCTTACAAACATACTCTACGTTTGCAGACCCTGGTTACACTGCCTCTGTGGCCACATAACTATTGATTAGTCATGGAGATGGATAAAAATATTAAAGGCATGAGACAAGCAGGAGGGATAACTACAGTTCACAAGCAATCAATACAGAGATCCATCAGTGGAAGATTGGAAAGTGGAAGGACTGCAAGTAAGAGACAGACAGCAAAACTCCAGAGAAAGGATCCCCAGGCAAGCCAACTAAGAACTGACCTTAATACTGCAGCATGCCCTGCACCCCTGCTTCAAACCAGACACACACTTAAACATACTGTCAACTCAGAATGTAAATCTCTGCCCCTGAGGCTCCTTTTGCCTTTACCTCAAGCAGAGAGGAGTGTTAATGGGCAGTGGGATGACTGCTGGTTGTCTGGGAGAATCTAAGGTGTGGCTTAGCATGAAAACCTGTAAACCTGGGAAAATATTGCCACGGGTCCATTTTTCAGTTCCAACTGCAATTCAGTTTATGGTCTAATTATGGGCACACTAGACAAACAGCTAGTGTGCAATTTAGCATGACATGCATTAGATGGTTTTTAAGTGCCCGTGACTAGAATAGATGGTGTGCTACATATCAAGATGAAGAGGTTGTCAAAGCTCTTTAGGTAAACCTTGCACACCATCTGACTGCACTGTACTTGGCCCAAACCCTTATGAACAGGCTGGCTTTTGCAACAACTAACCTTATCCCATGCAAAAAATAGCAACTACCACCATAAAAAGGAATACATTTCCAAGTCGGGACAAAGCAGGCACCTGGCATAACATAGAGCATCCAGCTTTGCATCTGAGTTCACTGCAAATCACTTCTGGACTGGGAAAAGCTTTAAGGCTCTCTTCTGATAAATAGCTAAGAATCAATATAAATCCCAGAAAAATGTTTATATTTATATAAATACAAATCCCAGAAACTCCACAATGTGAAAAAGCCAAATCCAACTGCATTTGAAAGCACATTTTGATATGTACAGTGTTCTTTTGGACTCCACTGTTTGAATTACCTGTAAGTGTTAATGAATGAATTACTATTGGCATATCAACAACAAAACTCTTAAACAACTGCCACATGATCTGTTTTTAGCTTCCACTTATGCTGTAAGCTGTTGGCAGTGTTACCCTGTGACTGCCCTTGTGACTCCTGAGGTCAGTCTGACATGGATTTGACTGGAAAGCAAAGATCTGAGTGCTGTTTAAATCTCATGGCTGGTGCATTCATCAAATAACTGGAGTCTAGGGCAGCTCCTCCAGGCTCCTTGTTCAGGCAGCACAGACATTGGGCATCCCAACAAAATCAAAGTATTTCCATGCCCAGGCAGCTGTACCTTTCAAGGGAGGTGGGGGTTTTTATTTGGGGAGCTATATTTGGATAATCAGCAGCATGCCTTATGTTTGAATGAGAAAGAAAGCCCTTTTGAAATATATGCATAATACAAATATTTTCTCCAGGTCAAAAAAAAAAACCAGTCCCTTTCAACTGGAACTCATTATCTAACCCAAAGCAAAAAGTTCCATCCCAATATCAAGTAATGTCTGTATTTTTGTAAACAAATCTAAGGCAATTTTGGAATAATAATAATGAAAGGATTTGTTATCATTGCTAAACACAATATTTAACTTCAAAGAGAGCGAAAGAATTATTTTTTAAATCCTTTTCAAGTTCGTTTTCTGTGATGAGATGGAAGTTGTTACAAACTGTAAATAAAAAATATTGTTTAGTATTTGTTAACATTTTGGCCTCTCCCCAGCAGACTGTTGTGATCAGCGTCACTTGCTGCAGTCTCTGAAGCTCTGACCTGTGGCAGTGAGGCCAGTACTGTGAACTTACAGCTCTGTTAGATCAAAACGTGCAGTGAGAGCCTCACCTACAAGACCTGTTGGCTGAGGTCAAATATAAATGTATTAATTTTGGTAGGCAGTGGATGAAGACCCCAGAGGGAAGACAAAGCTGCCTGAGGGGTCTGAGCAGGTCTGAGCTTTGCACTTCCAAATGACCTGAATTTGGAATGAATTACCAATTTAATATTCCTTTAAACGTAATGTTCACTTTGAGATGTTTTCCTGAAGTTAATGATGGATATTTGCCATCAGAGATCCATTTCATTAAGGTTTTCTTTTAGCATATTCCAGTAATTTGGTTTAAGATTTGTCCTTAAGGGCAGTATTATTTGTTCTGTAGCCATAAAGCAGGTTTACACTTACTCCCTAAGTTCTCTAGAAGCCCCTTCCAATCTGGTGAGCAGGTTAAACATTTTCTTGTGACATCTGTAAACTTAGTTTTGAAGTCTCCTCACATAATGCATATTCATAGCTCAGCATCTATGAATCTACATCACTGCAGCTGCTTGCCTGCCATCCTCTGTTCTACAGCCACACACACATTGTGTTCCCATTTAACAGCCTCTGCAATTATTTAAGCCACGTTCCTGTGCCACCTTGTACCTACCTTCCTTGCATAGTTGTTTTGTTTGGCAGAAGCAAGCTGAAGCTGCTGAAGGACTGTAACTGCCAAATCAGGCTAGCCACTGATGCAGGCTAGCACAGGGAAGGGCTGCTGCATCTCCCAGTCTACCTGCCCAAAGCCTGCAGCAACTACAACAGGTCAGGAAACACACAAGAATATTTACTCTGATCTCCCCCTCAGCACCTACAAACCATCAGCCACAAAACCTCCACACTCCCTACACCAAGCTGAAGCCCATTTCCATCAGCAGCTCACAGTCTCCTGGTTGTACTCAGTCTGATGTCTCTCTGAGGCCATGAGCAGGAATAAGACAGCAGCTGAAGCAGGTTCAGGAAGGGCTGTGCAGCAGGACACAAAGGCTTCAAAGACAAGAAAAATCCCAGCAGCTTTTCACATTCTTCATCATATGTGAAGGGAAAGACAGCAAGTTTCAGCTTGGGATGTGGAAGCTGTTTTGTTGTGTACAAAGCTGTAATATTTCCCACTCACTTCCCAGCTGAACTTTTCAACCACTGCTTAAATCTTCCTTCTCCTGATAAGCCATACTGTTGCAAGTAAATTTAAAAAACCATAACTGAATCATAAATAGACTTTAAACTGCAGATCTCTGAAGAAACAGTAACTTTCCCCCTGCCCCTTCAACATGCTTATTGTGCTAATATGGTGTAAACATAACTCAAAGGTTTAAGTTTCTTTTTAAAGAAATGCACTGCTTGCTATTTTTTTGTGGAAATGAACAAAAGTCTCAAAGTATGCACTAAAAATTTCATATTCTTCCTCATAGAGTTACTCTCTCAGAAATACACACACATCCATCCATTTATTCACTATCCCAGCCCTGAAAATATGCACTTCAAAAAATGATCTGACTCTGGAGACAATGCAACATCTTTAGTATCTCTAAAAGCTCAAAGGATGCAAACCAGACAACAGTATTTCCATTTCACAGTACCTGAGGTAATAGTACAGGCAGAGCAGTTTTAAGGCCATGACATAGAATAAAGGAAGATTTATTTGGTATAAAATCTGTATCTTGCTCAGGTCTCAGGTAGAATAACATTTATAACTCCAAAGGTATTAGGTACAGCCCATTAATTTATAAGAGGAAGAGAATCTAGGACACTAGAATTCTTGCTGCCTTTTCTCTTTTCCTTCAACTTTTTCCTAACCAAAATAATAATAATAAAAAATTACTTTATGCAGTTCTCCTGTAAATAGACACCACTTTCTGTGAAGGATGAAAAAATGATCTGCAACTTCAAAGCAGAATAAGAAGTCGGGATGGTTACAAGAGTAGGGCAAGGTCTGTAGCAGTTTAAGATGCCATAAGTGTTTTTCATGTCCATAATGAGGTCATCTTTGGGTCTATTCTCTAGTTATACTCACTGTAGCAATGACATCTGCTTTGGAAAGGACATCATCTAGGTTTCAGTAGATAACTTATTGGTCCTGGTTTGATTTTTCAGTGCTGAAATTAAAGATCATTCACATCTGTAATCTGCTTCACAAACAGACTCTGCATTTATCCCTTTTGCTACCTCTATTATTTTTAGTTTGGCACTAAAGATTAATCTTCCTGATAAAAAAGTAATTTTTTAAACAGATCCTGACAATATCATACAATCTTCATAGTGTCATTGAGCCACAGCAGCCTGAAATGAACCAGCCTGAGCAATATGGCATTTACTAAAACAAAGTAAATTGATGAAGTTTTAAATAAATGCAATAATAATATTTCAAGTTGCACTAATGTAATAGTGTAGATTGCATCCTGTCAAGTGATTTAAACACAAGTGCACTGTCAGCCATCTGCTCTGCACAGTCCATGCTTTATTCTTCATTTCTGTTTCCTACAAGGCTGGAAAACCCTGATCCAAGAATTACCATGATAAACGACTTGCTAATATCAGAGTATGTTTCGGTTTGTTTGTTTTTTGGGTTTTCTTTTTTTAGGTTTTTGTTTAATAAAAGTTACCAAAAAAAAAAACCACCAAACTCCTTCCACCACAAATGTCTGAAGCAAGTACTTGGTACTTTTCAGAGTAGAAACAACTCAGAATTGATTCAGGTTTCAAACCTGATCATTAAGTTAGAAAATGCTTGATAAATCTGCTGTTCTCAAGCAGAACTCAGTCTAAACACTGAGCACTCTGTGGCAGTCTTCCCTCCAGGTCAAAAACCTGGGGCTCAAGACTTTTAGTACCCTTGGCCAGGCCTTTAGAGAAGGCAGACAGAGAAAAATCAAACTATCAATACATCCGAACATATTAAAATGCAACTATTTTTGTGTGACAGTTTAAATCACATTTCTGGTAACCTGCATCTCTATGACGTATCCTGTGTGTTTTTGTAAGAGTATGAAGGGAACAGTTCAAAACTCTTTTGACAAGCTCCAACCCCTGCCAGGGCAGGGACCCCTCCCACTAGAGTAGGGTGCTCAGAGCCCCATCCAGCCTGGGCTGAGAAGCTGCCAAGGATGGGGCTGCCCCCACCTCTCTGGGCACCCTGGGCCAGGATCCACTCTCCTGGGGAAGAAATTCTTCCTCATGGCTGATCTGAATCCACCCAGCTCCAGTTTAACCCATCCCCTCCAGTCCTTTCACTGCCCCACAGCCTCCAAAGTCCCTCCCCAGCTTTCCTGGAGCCCCTGCAGATCCTGGAGCCACCAGAATCTCTCCTGGAGCCTTCTCCAGGCTGAACACCCCCAACCCCTGTCCTCACAAGAGCTGCTCCAGCCCTCTTATCTAGAAGTTAGATACCCCTGAGCCACTGGGGTTCTTGTTTGTGTTTGTTTTCCAGTCAGACATGAGCCAAGGGCATCACAAACTCTGATTAAAGCTGTGCTTGTCTTACAGGGTTTTTTCTTGTCTGCTGGGGTGCAAAGGCATATGGAGTTATGGACCATGTAATTTGGAAAGCATCTTCAACTCACCAAATTGTATCTTGTTAATTTAAGAAAACTGGAAAATTGCCCAGCTTTTTAATCAAGGAGTAGCCATGCTGATTATTATTTACATGGATACGTATCAATGCTTTCTATTAACTACCTTCTCTAGGCTGTGCTGCACAATGTTTTTCCAGAAAAGGCTAAAACCCTTGAGCACAAAGACTTTGAGGAGATTTATGGCATTTCTTTTTAAAATAGCAATATGAATCTTCAAAATCTTTAATAGGAAGTCAGTATAAGTCTATGAAAGTTTGGGTAAATAATCTATTTTTACCAAAACTGGCCTTTCAAAGTGGAAAAAGAAGAAAGGAGGAAGCAAGCTGCTGCTGAGGTGGCACCACAGCACCAATGAGAGGTGCAGATAAACAGAGGCTTTGTATCTCCAGGCACAGATCGTTCACCAAGTGGCCTGCATGCCTCTGCAATGGGGACAGCTGGAAATAGCAGCAGCACATGATATGTGCATTGCAAACAGCTCTGCTCACAAAAAATGATCTTTTCTTCTTGGAAAACCCATGCAACCAGCTTAAATTTAAAACAGCTTTTCAGATGCAAAAAAAAAATGTGTAGGGAGATGTTACTTAAATAATATTCATGTTTACATGCACAATGAACCTGTGCCATTAAAGGTTAGTTCTCCTTTGAGTGAAAAAACAAAGACATTAATTTTTCCTCTCTGGAAATAAATAATACTACTATCTAAATATTAGTAGTGAAAATTTTCTATAGCAATATAGAAATATCCTTTTCAGGATTTCACCAGGAATTTCAGCAGGCACAACTCTAAGTATAGAAACCCTTCAATGAAAATATTTCTTTGTTTTCTTCCAGAGAGCTGATCCTTGAAGGACGATCCATTCATCTCAGTCACCAACTCTGGATGGTTGTGAGGGAAAACTGAGTTCAGTTTGCTAATGTCTGTGTCTGAGCACTTGCACTGAAAAAAGCATCATGTTCCTAAAAGGACTAAAATAAATCCTCTCCAACACGCCTGCTTTCAGGGCAGACAGGAAAGAATCTGAATCCAAACCCAGAGGTTCATCTGTAATAATCACTATTTCTACTGGTTTTTCTATCATTTTTCTATCTCCAAAGTCATCTTACTGAAAGCTGCTATGTCCATCCACAGAGTATTTTCACACAAGCACGTTTCCAAGCACCCCCAAACTCCCCACCCCATTTCCTCATAATAATATAAATAAATTGGGGTTTTTTCCTGAGATAATAGAAGGTACTCATCCTATTTATAAGTATGTTCCACATGGAAATTTCTCACTGTTTCAAGTTGAAAGAACCTGAATATTTGTAAGAGAAGAAGAGAGTGTTTAGTGCTCTGTGCCTTGCCAAAGCAGAGCACAAATGTTCATTTTTTAACTCTAAAACTTGTATTTACAGTCTGCTCACTGTGTAAACCAGATCAGCAAGGAAGTTGTGGATATTCTGCTGTCATGGGAGGAGCATTTTCTGTACTGCTGCAGATGCTAAAATGGGAAGGAGAGACAGAGGCTGCAGGATACCACTGTCACAGCTACAAGTACAGCTACTTGAACATAAGAGATATGTTGTTAATCTCAGAGCTAATTGTTGGGAAGAAAAACACCAACAACACAAAACAAGAAGTGCCTGCAAATATTAATTCTTCACAGACATTTTCCTAAACCCTGTTATTACCTAGCTTAAAATATTTTTTTTTCCTCTTTGAGGAATGACTTTTTCCTCCAAGTCTGTGTATGTTCACTCATAAATATTCATTACTCCCCATTTGCTATTTACTATTCCCTGTTATCAGTGATGATTTTTGCTGTAAGCAGAACAACAGTCACATTTGGAAGCCCAGCAGACATCACAGAGAGCAACAAGTCAGAGCAAACACTGAGAAGGCCTTGCACAGGCTGCTCAGTAGGTCTTAGGAATGTAGGGTATATTCTGTGCAGTTCCAAACATTCCCTTTTCAGCTGATGCATTCCCTGGGAGAAGCTCAGCCCACTCCAGTCAAGATGAATGTTGTCATTTGGATGTCTCTGTCTTCTCCAAATTGCCCACCACATTAACTTTCCTACAATGTCCCATTTTTACCCCACACTCAGCCTGCAGTTTATTTGTTTTCTTCCAGATTATTATAACTAACTCAGCTTGGAAACAATTCCTTATCTAACACTGCAGGCAGTTCCAGAGAAAGCACAAGACCCACGTTTCTCACTAGTTGCTCCTTTCTCATATTTCTTTTTGTCCTCAGTTTTGTGCTGTATAATTAGAGTTCAGATTGAAAATATTCCATCTCCTTACTGCCTCTGATGCTTCTGTGGACCACTTACTGTGAGTTATGGATTGTGTGTGGATCATTACATCTCATCTACATATTCACAATTCAGGGAATGATAAAAGCTGGATGGATTTCTAAGTTGGAAGTGTTCTGAGAAGTCATCATATTTAGGTCATTGTCAATAACATTGTAGGATCATTTCCAAATGCATTTGCTATTTAACACGTACATATCATTAAGCTTCAAATGCACTTTACAGAAAAATCTTTCTAGAACATAATTTTATCAATATTTTCTTGATCACTGTAGTTTTAACAATATCCACTAAAATGCATATGGTGACTTCCAGTGGTAACAATCAGAGCTTGAGTGGGTATTTTCCAAATTCCTTTTCAGCCTATCAATTAGATCAATCTGATTTAATTTAATGAAGGTAAATACATGGTAGTGGGGTGGGGGAAGTCTAGCTTTAGGCTGCTTCAAATAGGGAATATTTGAGCTCTGCTGCCAAAAGCAGCATGAAGTGACTGGGAGACCTAATGCCATCTTCATGCATTCGACTTTATTTGTGCAGCTTTTCAACAAGGTGTCTTTTCTGAACTGGTGTGGAGAAAGAAAACCACCCTCCACTGGCAGAAACCTTGTTCTCCACCACGTGATGTCAAGCAGCTTACCTGTAATGACCATGATGCTTCAGAAATTCTAAATAAATTGGTGCCCATTAAAATAGGGGCTTCTGATGATTTGTATTACAGATGCTGCCTAAACATCAGCATTCCTGCAGCCTCCTTTCACCTGAGGAGTTATGTTCATACTCCTAGCCAGAACATATTAAAAGAATCCAATAAAATAGACCCACTTCTGCAAGGATTTAACACACGTGCCTGTGAGGAGAATATTACTTAGGTTTACTAATGAAAAAATTATTTTCTTCCCATAGGAGGGAAGATGTTTCTTCAATGAATTTTAATGCATCTCACTGCAAAGCAATTGGTTTGGCAGTTGCCTGATCTAGGCAATATGCATATCTGAGCACCTTGCCAGGTACATTTTTTATCACATCTGGAGAAATGATCCAGAAAACAAAGTCTGTGGCACAAATTTGCTCTTGTCTAAATCCCATATGGCACTTCAGCCTGCTCCTCTGAGCACGGGCTCGAGTGCTCTGCACTCAGGTCACTGTTTACACTGCAGTAAGCAAATATGAAAAGCTCCTGAATCACAGTGGTTTAGATAACCTTGCACAAGCTCTGCAGAGGTACCAACTATGGCACTGCATGAAAGGCAAGAGAATCACTCCCACATCCACTATCTTTGGGACATGCTATTTGATTTTTAAGCAACATAAAATTAGAACTAGCGTTACGTGAACATCCATTTTACTCTCAAGCTGAAATAACCATCTCCAGTCTCAGAGTTTTCAGGTGAATTAAAGCTCTTCAATAAGCCACTCTGAAATAGATCCAAAAATGTTTTTTAATTATTTTCTGTCATTTTTAATGAGAACAAAAATGTAACTCAAAATGGTTATTTAGGCCATCAACCCCTTCTAACCATCTATGTTGACTACATTCTCTTGTCACTTGAGAATCATAAAATGTCTCTACCTGGAAGTGTTTTATTAGGTAGTTTGCTGCTTTAGTCAATAAGCAGAACAATCCCTGCAGCCACAGGGGCTGATTCTCCACTCCCCACTGCACTCTGCAGCACTACAACTTTACAAAGCCCAGAGATTTCAAATGGAAGGCAGGAGAGTCATGTTTCATGTCAAATTGTACTTTCCTTAGATTTACTTATTTTGTTTATGAAGCAGAGGGAAGCTTCCTGACAAAGAAGTAAAAACCTTAATCAAATGATTACTTCCATAAAATGAATAGTGCCAGCTTTGCTCAAATCCTGTACATTCTCACAGCTAATCTTCCATATTTTAGTTGCAATGTATTTTGGGGAGAAGAGATGGAACATTTATGGATAATGTCTTTTTAAAGGTGATATAAATAAAAGTAAGGTTTTAATGATTGACTCTGGGAGCACTTAATTTACTGAACCTACACTGTCAAGAGAAAAACATCTATGGATAAACATTTGCATAACTACATAAACATGTCTACGTGTTGACTTGGAGCAGGTGAAGTATTTATCTTTGAACTTTATGAGATCACTAAGACATTTAAATTTCAGCACTTATTGCAGGATGAGCGCTGTGATGCCCATACTTAGACTGGAGTTGCAGCTATTTTACCTGTCTCTGATCAGAGCATGAATTCCCCAGTGAAAACTCTCATTCATCACTGTGTACATCACTGGATCTGGTTTAACTTTTCCCACTGTCATTATTTAGTTTTCCAGGCCAAACTGTGACTAGAACACGTGGCTGTAAATTCAAAGAAAACTGAAGATTCACTGTATGTAGCACCTTGTCCTCAAGCTCTTTATCAATTATGTAGATATTTCCTTCTTCTATTTCACTGCATTTGCCTGGACAGATGTCCAGGTAACTAATTAAGACCTCTTATTTCACCAGAAGTGATGCCATGCTGATTACCAACAGCTTTAAGAACTTCTCTTGAAAATATAATAAAGCCATAGATTTCTATCAGCTACAACAGAACATAAACTTGGTCAATGATTAGACAACCAGATTAGAATAACCAGCTGTGCTTATTCTTTTCTTAGCTGATGATGGAAGCAGAGGAATTGTAACTATGAGGAAAGTCTTTGCAAGATTAAGAGCAGATTTACAAGCTAACAGGCAATCTTAAAATTGCCAGGTATTTTTAATATTATCAAAACCAGTACGACTAAGTCAGTGTCACTGAAATGGGGGAGAACTGCAACTGGTGCAACAGGAGGATAAAAGGACAACAGAAGATGCCTAGACAATTGGATCAGATGTAGGAGGCTGAGCTGAGGAAGAGTAAACACATGAAGCCTATGTAATTTCTAGTTACTATTGTTAAAAAGCTGAGTGTAGCACTAATGCCATCATTTTTTTTCTAAAACTCAAAGCACTTGATGATGTTTCAAAGCAATACCCATAGAAAACCAAAAAGGGCACATGTTCCCATCAGAAGCGTTTGAACTAGAATAGAAATCAACAACTTATTTCACAATACAGTCCCCTATTTTAATCCCATTCTCTCGTTTGGTTCTTTAGTCCTAGCACACATTCACTCAAACAAAAGGCAGGTAAAACCGCAGTGAAAATACTTAGCTGCTGCTCCACAATGAAAAACCCAACAGCCTGCCAAAATCTGTGGAAAAGAAAAGGAAGTCTTTCTTTTGTTTGTATGCACCAACAAAACATGACCTACTAAAGCTGCAGTCATTTGTGCTTTCTGACATATATAAAGTTAACAGAATATCACCATTAGATGAAAAGGTTCTGAAAAGAAAATCTTTGTATGGTGTATATGTTCATCTACATGTGTCAGCTGTGGTCTCTGCCCAACTCTTCCAAAGCAGTGAATCCATTGTAAGAGTGTTTAAAGCACCCATAAAAGACAATTTAAACCATCCCATTCTTTGCTTTTCCCTGGCATCAGCAGAAAACTGTCACTGAGCCCCTGGTCCACTTGCCCCTGTTGACAACTATAGATCTGCAGATCTTTATGAACCACAGGGAAAACCTCAGCTGTTGCCAGTTGATACTGCCTTAGAATATTTTCTAAACATATCAGTCCAACACTGTTTCCCTTGAATATACCTTTCAAAATAAACAGAGGAATAGTTCTTAGACATTCCAAAACAATGGACAAGTCAAATTCTATAATAAGTTCTTTGTAAAGTGGTGGGTTTATTATTTCATGTGAAGGGCTGGTGAGACTCCAATGGTACACACAGACTTTTCCTTCCCCACACTGCTTCTCTGGTATCTGCTTTAACTATCTCCTGCTCCCCAGTTGTGCTGGGCCATTGTTTCCTTACCTTTGAATTGCCCGACACACATCACAGATCCCAGCTCTGTATGATCCAGGGATGTGAGCAGCTACATGGGAACTAATCCAACATTAGCAGGAGGCACAAAACAAGCAATCTTTTCTTTGCTCCAACTTTTACAAGCTCGGTGAACATATCAAAGGCCTGAGTTTGTCCCTTGATACCTTTCTTAAACAAACCCCAAGGTTCAGCCCCTTAGAAAATGTATTTTATGATGCACGGTATTTATTATTGTTTGACCTGCTGCTTGAAGTGGCAGGGAAAAAAGAATCTCTGCAGCTAAAAAAAAAAGCTGTCAATATTGATTGTTTTACTTATAGGAATCTCTGGCTATAAACCCAACTAAGATCAAGACAAAAAAGAATGCACTTTATTATGTAATCCCTGGGTCCTACCTGCATGTAAATGAGACCTGTTTTAGTAAAAAACTGCCTTGATTACATTTAAGTTAGCACAAGTATTTCCATGATAAGCATCAAATCATTACTAATAACCTGTGGTTTGGATGCTGGAAGAGCTTGGCAGAATCACAGTGGAAATTCTTTGTCACATACAGTCTGACAATTGCCCAAAATTAACATAAGAGTACAACTGAAGAAAAAACAAAAGCAAAACTTCTTTCAGTGACAGCATCTCCTTAGCTTAGATCTGCAACAGACCTGCCTTTTTTATCATCATTTGAGAAAGTGTTTTCTCAACATTCCCCCTTTTTGCTTATCTCCATTGGCTAGTGTTTCAAAATGCTCTGTTCTTGTGTCATCCCATGATGACTTCTTTTCTTTTGTCTGTGTGTCTCAAATTAACTTGACATAGATGTTTTACACCTATTTTAGGCTAAATGTGAAGTATTCCCTCATGCCCATGAGGCATTCAGAAAGTTGCTAAGTTCTGCTTTCAAGGACACTCTAAATGAGGTTATTAAAATTCAACACTCTGCATATTCTGATGGAGAAAAATGCTTGTCCCTGACATCAAAGGACACAGGTCAATTGCAGAAAGCTTCTCCATCTCCTTATCCGTGGCCAGTGAACTCCTTGTGCCAGTGTTTGTGAAACCAAACCAAGATGATGTTAGCAGGAGGAAGGGAAGTGTAGGAGGCCAGGTCCTGGCCAAAAGTGAAAATCCACAACCATCTGTTGTTTTTGTTACGTGGATTTTGCAACTGTCACCTCCACTGTGCACACCATTTCATCTTCCCAGCAATATCCCCACAGCACCCACTGAGGGCAAATCACTAATATTTTCTACACACGACAGCGTAAGTTATTTTCCAAAACAATATTTGACAAAGTCAGCAGGGGAACTTGCCCGTAGGTTACTTTTGTGCTGATACCTGAAGACTCCTTTAAGGGTTTGCTACTGTTGGGAAACCTCAAACTTGAATAACTTTAGAAATACAGAGAAGAGAGGAAGGTACTAAATGTTGTATTTTAAAATCATGTTTTGAAAAGTGGTAATGGCAATTACTTAAACCTACATAGCATCTTTCTTCAAAAGGGGTCAAAAGTTTCTTTTAAAATTAATTGAATAGAAATAACATTTAGAATTTAAATGGACCTTTCTTTTTTGAACCTCAGACCAGCAAGACTATCCCACATTTCACAGCTTGAAGGATTTATCAGCTCTCAAGCTAATCACTGTAACTCAATGTCACACTCCAGAAGTTATTTTGGAAAAACCAAACCAGAAACCCCCCCGTAACCAACCAAATAAACAAAAAAACCCACTCAAACTGAAATTGTCCTTGGAAAAAAATGACAGAAAAAGAGTTAAAGATGAGTAAACCAACTGGTTGTTTTTTCCCTAAGGAAATGTGAAAGTCAAGGTCAGCTGTCTGAAATGAGAGGAGCTGTCACGTGGCTTCATAGCTGGCACCAAGGCTCCTGCTAGAGCTGCACTCAAAGCTAGGAAAACATTTTCCCTGCAATTAGATGGACTCTGATAAAAAGCTCCAATCACCTTTGGCTCTTGGTGCTGCACAAACTGAGAGCTGAAGTTCTGCAAAAGAGAAGGATGACCTGAGACAACCTGAGGTCAAAATGTACTTGAATTTTCCTTGGATTCCTTAATGCCTGTGTGTGCCAGAGCAGAAAGATGGCTCTGCAAGGATAGGAACACACAAGTTGTTTATGTGTGTAAGAATGCACACATACACAGACATTTATACACGTGTCCACACACTCCCAGCCACACAGGTGATCCTGCCAGGAAAGCCAACCAATTCCATTGTAGCTCAGCTTCTGTCCCCCAGTAACACAAGTTTGGTGGTGGTCTCACGAGTCCCTTGTGTGCAGGAGTCCATCCCAAAACCATCACCCTCCATTTCATACAAATGACAGTCTCTGCTCAAGAGGCAGAAGGAGGAGTTGCCATGGAGACTGAACTATTGCTCTTCTCCAGAGGATGCTTTTTGCAAGCACAGGCTGAAGAGCAGAGACTGTGCAATACCCATAACCTTGATCACATCACAGGATCCTGCTTTCTGGGATGGCTTTTTAGGAAACTCTTACCAACCAACCACCCAGGAGATGGGGGTGGGAAAGAAGAGAGAGAAATCCAGTCAACAAACAGACAAAACAAGCCAAGAAGAGCCCCAACACCACTAACCAGCATGGAAGTGGCTATTCTGCCAGCTTGAGAGAGGAGAAGAGTTTCATATTGATTTATCAGAGTTGTCACCTCTGCTTAGTGCTTTCCTAACGGGGTGAATGCTGGGTTTGACCTATTTGCTGGAATTAACCAGCACTGCAGGAGACCATATGGAATGCCAGATGGTCTGCTATCATTTAATGCCATTTATTCTAAGTATGAAGTCAGTGATAAACATAATTAACATTCTTTTAGCTCCTTACTGGATGCCTTTTATTAGTTTCTTTTCTGAAAGGTAAGTGAATACCTTGTTACTGAGGCACAGATGCCAACTCATTACTGCAAGAGGCTGCAGCCTCCAAAGCAAAAAGTGTCTGCACAGACTCTACCTTACCCACTGACCCCACTGTGATGATTAATAGGTTGCATGCTAAACTCTAATGAGGATGACAGATCTTAGATGTTTTCAGGTTCTCTTAATTAGTAGTATGATGAAGAGAGTGTTCATCTCAGCCACACGTATCCCACTCCATAGTAAACAATACACCTTGTACCCGGGGGCTGCACTGCAATTCCCTGCACAGCACATCAAATGGGAAGGAATCAAACCACCTTCAGACAGTAAAAACAATGGAGTGATTTCCTTCTGGAATGTTTTTCCTGATGGCTATTTCATATTCTGCCAGTGATTGTCTAAATGGGCTATTTTTTAGGAAGTGCTTCCAGAGAAGCTGTGGCTTCAAAGGGTGTTTACATCAGGCAGGGTCCTCATTCTCAGCATTTCCAAACCACCAGTCTGTAACGAGATATCCAAACAGCTCTGTCTACTCTTCCTGTGCTGATACTTCACAGTGAATGGGGCAGTTGTTAGCAGAACGTATAGTAAATAAGACCACAGCTACATCTCCTGTGATTGGCATCTGTACTGTTAATAAAACTGGGGTGAACCCTGAGATGACACAAACTACATCAATTAAAAGATGTCCAAAGATGAAAACACACCTGTGCTGTCAAGTAAACCTCTTAGAAATCTGAATAAAATGTGGTGGGAAGGAGTCCAGATCAAAAGCCTCAGCATCAGGAAAGCAGAAATAAACTCTAGCATTTCAAAGCTGGTGCTCTTCCCTCATTCCAGGTGGGTCCAGCACTTCTCCAGGAGCATCCCCAGTGACATGTGCCCTCCACAGTGCACGTGCTGCCTGATGCATCCTTTGGAAGCCACTACATTAGAGGGGACCTGAATCTGATGGGACATACCTGCTCTTTCACTCCTTACACTCTTGATTACATCACTTCAAGTTATCTCTTCACCTGGTGAATTCTGGTGAATCACTTGGTCACTGTTGCTGGGCCTATAAAATCTGTTATGATTCTCTACAAGTATATGAATTATGTATGCTTTGCTACTAGAATAGGAATAAAAATGGGATCCAAACACCTGAAGAGCAAGCTTTTGTTGATATTGACACCATTTGGCAAGATGTCTCTATAAGGTGGTGGTCCCTGCTAAGCTTTTGAAAAAAGGATCCATTTTTTCAACCCATTAACTGAAAAAAAAATATTTCCCTGAGGTGCTTAAGCTAATGCTATGCTGGCTGCAGGCTCATTTTTACAGTCAGAGGGGAGAAACAGGTATTTAGAGAGAGCAACTCGGGCAGCTTCAATTCCTCTCTGTGTGCACCTACCTCTCTTCCCTGACTACAAAAGGAGCCAGGGTCATTCAGATGTCAAAACTTCAGCAGGTTGAAATCAGACAAAAAAACCTACCACGTTGAAAACAAGACTTCAAGAAGTTGTTTACTGGACCTGATAGTACTGTACTTTACTATGATACCAATAGCACTTCTGAGAAAGGACTGGAGTGATGCTGTTCAGTGAAGGATACCAGTGTCAGAGTGCTACTGGCATGTTCTGAGTTTCAGTGTACACACATTTATACACATGTGCATATACAGATGTATAAATACATATCTATATAATGTGTGCATTTCATAACTCCATCTTTGCAAAGAGTTTTGAGATATTCCAAGTAGTTCCCTCACAACATCCACAGAAAGGGCAATGACAGATCTATGGACTGAAATAACCTCTTACCCAGACCTCTGGGCTGCCTAAAAAGTGTTTTCCCTAAGTAGCAGTTGGCTCACACTAATATGTAAAAAATATTCTGAAAGTATGAAGAAATCAAGCAGAATTTAGCAATTAATCTAACACTGATAGGCACAAACCTACAAAAGCAAGTCTGATGCTCAGTACTTAAACATGGCTTTATATTATTTCCTCTACCTGACTAATAAACCCTCATTGCCATCATAATTTCCTCTATTTTAAGCTCCATCAGCTACTGGGAGATCTCTCTGAGGCCATGGAAACTGAGCAAATCCCAGGAGAAGTTACTTGGGCATTCCTCTGATGGAAAATGTCACTCTCAGAAACTGGAATTTAGGGCAAACTCGCAAAATATAATTAGGTAAAGAAACAAACAAGAGATGCTAGAAGGAAAACAAAAGGGAAGATGATATGAAGTGTTTTAAAGAAAAAGTAAACAGTGCTTTAATAACGATGTGGCTACCACTATTCACTGATAAAGTAAAAGCAGCATACATCTGGTAAATTCTTCAAGTAATAATGATAAAATCAGGTAATAAATAACTTTAAATGCTTCAGACCAAAGGAAAAAACCCACAGCAAACTCTGTTTGCACATTTCCCAAATGCCTTACCTCCTGCATACATGACAGCCAACATTATTGAGGATATCCAAGCTATCTCACTATAGGATGTGTGGAAGATTTCTTGGATTTCTTTGAAGAACACTGTGATGGCTTTGGGGAATGCATAGGAAAATCCAATGGAGATGAAAGCCCCAAAGACCACGACCCATCCCCATCCCCCATCTGGAGGTGGGTACTCTGGTGATGCTGTTGCTGGTGGCATTTTTGGTCTCTGGCTCTTCTCCCACTAGGCTGAAAAAGAAAAGAAGAAAGCAGGTGTCAGACAGTTTTCCCTTTATCAAACTCTATTATTCAGTCATCATCTGCAGGGTTTATGAAGAATCCTCAGAGCAGAGACCAATTTCCAGCTTTCATGGGACCACAAACTGTTTGTACCTGTTTTTAGAAGGAAAAATCTGTTCTGAAAAAAAACTTTCGGCAAGAATATTTGCCAGCTCCTATTCAGTATGTGGCAACTGTTACACATCTCTCTTCTCAATCACCGGAGCTGGATTTGCAATTAGTCACTTACTGGAAAGTGACATGTTTGTGTGGGTTAATTGGCTAATCTACTGTCTACAGCCTGGCTTTAGCACAGGAATGAAACTGAGAAACAAACCAAAACAAAAAAGCAACAAACTGGAAATTGGATTTGCAGGGAAGAATGGCAAAAAGTTCCAGTGAATGATCACTAAATGGCATTGAGTTAGGAAGATTTACCAGCTCCTCAGTGAAACCATCAGCAATGACAGCAAGGAATTGGCTCATTATGCAGTTTTTTATAATATATTGTTATTAACCAGTTTTTCACCACTGTGATATCTTTGGCTTATCTCATGAGACCATCTAAAAAGCAAGTTCTAAGCAAAGATATAAAATTTCCAGTGTATGCATAAAAATATAAATAAAGAATTAAAACCTCAAGCTCCATATTATACTCATTTGAAAAACTTATCTCCATATTAGCTGCTGTTGGTATTACCTGCAGGACCAAGGTGGAGCTTGATGGTAGATGCCAGGAAGTCTTTCACTAACAACTTCACAAACTTCCCACCACCATTCTCTAATTTATCATGTCACAGAAGCTCCGAGAGATGCAACCAACCAAACCAAGCAGCTCAAGACATCACAGGCAATCCACATCAAAATCCTAAGGGCTGAAATAAACATCATATTTTGATTCCCATACCTAAAACCAGAAGCTTTCTACATCCTGCAGAGCCTTTTTAGCCAACATGCAGCAGTGAGAATCCAGTTGGTCACTGAGGTTTTTCCACTATCACATCCCTTCATTACTAAGCACAGATCTGGACTCCACTGTGATTTCCTCTCTGTCAGCCAGCCTACACAGACAGCACGAGCTGAAAATTCCTCCTTCCTCCCCATTTCTTTCTTGGGCATTTAGGCAACTTATTCTTCTTGATTGGTCTCCTGCCACAGCAGCATCACAGGCTGGGGATGCTGACAGCGTGTAGGCTGCTGTTCTGCTTAGGATTGCCAGCAAGGCTCTGTGGGATTTCTTCATGCCACTGCTGGCATACTCCGATTTCTTGCAGCAAACTGCATTAGCAGTGGGAGTGATATGATTACCTTAACAGAACCTAGAAGAAAAAAACCCAGCTGTGTCAGCTTATATTCACGTCTCAGGCCAGTGCCTGGAGTAAATGCCACGTGGCACTGTGTGCAGCGCACGCCACACAACCAGCCCAGTGCTGCCTCTGAGGGATCTACCCCTGGGCAGCCCCTGGCACAGAAACACAGGGTACTTCTGATCCCCCACTCCCCCCAAGAGCGTGGCACACAGTGCCCTGCTGCTGGCAGACAGCCAGGGGGGAGCTAAATCAACCAGTAAAACATCTCAGTTCCACGCAGGGCTGCAGCAGCCCAGGTGCCTTGGCTTCTGCATCACATCACACACATTTGCTGCTGGCACCACAGGTACTTACTCCACACACAGAGCACAGACATCTCTTCCTTGGGGGTGCTGATGGAGGAGAAGCTGCTGCACTGAGAGGCTGGCTGCTGGTCCCCAGCAGACACTACAGTGCCACAGAGATCACACACATCACTGTATCTCACAGCTCCTGCTCATCCCACAGGTTAGAGTTAGCAACAGCTTCCCTGATGGGCCTTTGTGGCCATGATGGCCAATTTCAGATAATATTTCCATTAATAACAGGTGAAAAGGGAAAAAAAAAAAAAGTACATGTTTGCACCAAGAGGAATAATGTCTTTCTTTTGTCAGAAACATTAAATTCTACATCTCAAACACACCTGCTGAGGAGCTAAAGGAACTTTCTCCTCTAAAATCTGCATTTACTGTCTCTGAAACTAAACTACTTCTAAAGCAGTTAGTCCATTAACATACCTGGCTCTAACCTAGGCCCAACCAGTAAGATCTGGGTTACTACCATCAACAAGTGCATTACTACAAGTGCTTAATTAGCAAGCCAACCAAAGCAGCATTTTAGGTGAGTGGCTGTAAGTGCTGAGAAGGGAAGAGGCAGAAGAGAGCAGGGAAAGCCACAGCAAAGCCTATGCAGAGCTCCCAGAGCTTGGCATGGGCTGTGAGGAAGAAACAGCAGAAAGCACAAACAAAAGGGCTATGTGATGATGTTCATGTAGAGGACATGGTGCCAGACCAAGAGAAAGAATGAATAAAGGTCACCACCAGTGTTTTCAGTCATATGAATTCCATCATGTGCTGCAAGCTCGCAGCAAGCTCGCAGCAAGCTCGCGCTGCTCATACCTCGGCTTTTATAGGCAAGCAGAGCCTGGAGAGCAGACTGAAGCGTGTCCTGGGTGAAGCACAGATCTCCCTGCTCTCTGCCAGGCACGGGGAGGCCTTCACACCCCGAGCTGGGCTGTGCTGGCTCCTGCTAGCTCCCGTGTGCCACCCCTCTTAATGTGAGCACTGAACAAGAACAGAGATCACAGAGCTCACAGAGTCTGCCAGCAGCACCAGAGGAATGGGGCAAGAGCACACTCAGAACAGCTGGGGTGCAACACTGTTAGCACAGATCTCAACACACTTAGGTAAACGAGAAGTAGTGATAAAACAAAGGGAGGGAAGGAGGACCGAGGGAAGGGAATGGAAAACGAAGAGAGCAAGCAGCAAGCAAAGCCACAAGGTCAAACTAAGAGCAAATTCTACAAATAATCTATCCTGCTACCATGCCCTGCAGACTCCAGTCACTGCTGATCAACCTGCTCAGGGCTTTATCACATTCTGCAGCTGCCAGCCCCAGCCATCAGTACAGCAGCTTGGCACACTCTTCTGAGCAGGGGTTATGCTGCTCTCTATGATTTCACTGGACTTCTACTTTGGGGTTGGCTTTTTTCTGCAATAGATGAGGAGTAACTGTTTGCTTGTCTCCTTGCATTCTCTCTGGGCTGTCCTCAGGGTGCCTCACCACCGACTGACTCAGCAGCCACTTGTCCCAGGGTAAGACCTGGCATGGGAATCAGCTTCCTCAGATGCTGGTAGCAAGAGTATTTGGCTGGTGCACACTGCATTCCAGACCACACAGCGAGCCAGGGAGCACGAAAAGCTTTGCCAGCCTGAGAGGATTCAGCCTTCCTAACATCTCTGTGGGGTGACTGAGGAGCATCATCCACTTTCAGACACAGGAAAAATAAATATACATATATAACACCACATGAAGTAGCCTGTCTTGTCCCAAGTCAGTGAGAAAGCAGAGATGTGGGCTGATGTTCAAGAGAGCTGTGAGTGATGACAGATATTTTATGTACAAGTGCTTAAAGACATCTTTAAGTGGCAAAATGCTAATTGTACAGCTTAATCCTGGAGTTGGGAGCACAGGTGGGGTGCAGTGTTGGCTTTATAGGCTTGGTAGTCTGCTGCTCTAACTTACCCCTAGCAAATGTTTAGTCTATTATATATCATATCATTATAATTTAATAATATTTTATATAATCATTATGTTAATATTTAATACATCTCATTATATATTTAATCATATTAGCAACATTGCTGTATTTGAGATAAATGACTTTGTGGTAGCATTAGTAAAATAATGAGCTATATAGGAATTCTAGTCTTACAAGAGATCCTTGCTTAAAAGCTGCAAAAATTCCAATTTTATTCTTATTATTTCGTTGGTGGATTTTTTTACTTCATGTGTTGTGCAGGCACATTCTCCTGGGCAACCATAATCTGTATTCACAATCACAGTCTGGAGTTGGGCTCATGTCAGCTGTTATTACCTATTTTTCATTGACTTGAAGGGAAACCTAAATGACTGGCTTACTCTGGATGACTAAATGCCTAGATGACTAAAGTTAAGTGAAATGAATTCCAACCAAAGTGATTGCAATTCTGTTTTAATTACTTCAAAAAAAGCAGTCAATAGAATAGCCAGCCTAAAGAGCTTGGCACTCCACCCAAATTGAAGTGCACTAAAATGAAATGTTGATGGCTAAATTGAAAATGCCACTGATCCAGTCAGAAGAATTAATCAGTTTTAACAGTAAGTTGATTGAAGTTGATGAAAAATTCTGCATACCTAAAAAAAAAAAATAAAGCATCAAACTAATCAACCTCTCAAAAAAAAAAAAAAAAAAGCCAACCCAAAACTTTGTAGTTCTCTTAAAGAACTAGTCTCAGTCCATCAGCACACCCAGCTCCTTTAAAACTCACTGAGGGAATGGTATGAAAAAGGCAGAATAGTCCCCATCGTGTGAAAATGGAGCTGTATGTTTGATCTGGATTTGTAAGAGTTCTGATGTTTGCAAGATGGGCAGCTATATTTTTATTTATTTGTAATATTTTATAAATGGCAGAGCTAAGGTTTCGAGTCAGAGTTAATGGAATTGTCTGTACAGCTGCTACACATTGCTTGAAAAATAAATAGCACCATCCCTCCAAAACTGCAGATTTTCCATTATCAATAATAACAGATATTCATTTTCATACCATTCTCTCAATACTAAGCTGCAGGGAAAAAAAATCAACGATGGGAAAACCTAGTCTATTTTGAGGGGGTGCTATTAGTTAATGTTTTCAAAATCAAAATTCCTATCTTTTTACATAAACGTATCATTTGGAAGTGGCAATATTTAATTAATTTACTGCTGAAGAGAATATTCACACCCATCTATCAACTGAAAAGTTGACATTATGAAGATGCAATGGATTCCAATTCAGATTCTGCTGAAATTAATGTATGTGAACTTTACCAAAGTTCCCCTCTGCTCTTGAGACTGGGATGCAGCCCCAGAGTATTTGCTGTATTTGTCCTACCACTCACCTAGACCCTGGCCTGGAAGCACCATGTCACACATGCTGGGAAAATCTCTTTTTTTCTGTTCTCGTGCAGCATGTGACTCCCATGGGTGGAAATAGTCCCTGAGTCCCAGTGCCAGCCACTTACATTATGTAACAGCAAGAAAACTGATCTGCATTCTGTTCCTAAGAGCATATGACTGGAAACTCCTAACAAGCCAAGGCTGGAAAAGAACTTAGACTGCAAAACCTTACACAGGGCTCACATTTCATTGACTCCTGCCAGTTTGACAACTGTTACTAGTTGAAGAAATATTTTCTATATTATTAATAAAATGGAAAAAGTTAAGATGTTTCTAACGACAGAGACTTTTGGGAGGCTGAACTGGGCAATCCAATGAATTATGAGTGATCTGTTAGCAAAAGTACTTAGGTACTGTATAGAAAATTACATCAATAAGGCAAAGAGGAAATGGCAGAACCACCAAAACTTTCAATGATGGAAACAGCTTTGAAGAGAAATTGGGAGCCATTGTATCTTGGGAAACCCAGAGCTTCTGCAATTGTAGACACTCAGTTCAAAACTCCCTGGTATTCAGGCAGTAAGAAGCTCTTCAGTTGATGTAGAGTGTAAAAGCTGTGGGAGAGCAGAGAAAGTGACCCATCTATGTGTATGAAATGAAATTAAAACCAATATGGGTAATTCAAAGTGAAAAACCCCATCACAGAGGCCTGATGTGCAAGCTCTCTGCCAGTGAGAGCTGGAGTGTGAGCCACTGAGTCCAAACACAGAAAGGCCACAGAGAATTTATCCATGCACAATTACTAGAGCATATTAGCTCAGCAGAAAGACAAAAAAGACAGAAATATAGGAAGACAGGAAGGAAAGAAAGAAAGGAAGGAAAGGAAGGAGAAAGAAAGAGCCTCCCAACCTTCAGCAGATCAACACACCCACCCAACCTGGTGTCAGCTGTGAACTGAAGGGATGTATTTACATGGGACAGGGCTGCATTATTTATATATATATATATTATATACACACTGCTCTATGTCTTGGTGGCTAACCCAAGGGACAGAATAGCTCTGTTAGCTCAGGATGCCATCAAGGTAACCCAGCTCTACTCCAGTATCACTGTGCTGCATAAAATAACCACATGTATGATGGCTATTTGTCCAGCCTGGAACATGATGATAAAAACATTCATTTGAAGTGTGTACCAAAACTAACATAATTTAGGCAATGGCAATGTTTTAGCATAAACAAATACAGGGAAGGAAGAAGTTATGATTGTATTTGATTTCCATGGGAAGGAAGAGGATGTTTAATTACAAACTTACTATGTACTTTGTCCAAGTGTTAATGAGGTAACCTGCTGATGTATAAACAAAACAACTTTAAAGACCGTGATGGTTTAATCAAATTCTGCTGTGTACTCCTCCACCTATTGTGAGAAACTGAACGTGGGGAGATCAAATAACCTCTCTTGTCTATCATGGAGGACACTTCTTCCTAACACAGCACACAACACCCAAGAGGTACAACACAACCCTGTACCTCTCAGTCTCTCCTTTTACATTTACAGGGCCCCTCCTGTGCTCCAGCTGCCCCTTGTCGGGTCCTGGATGTCACTGAGAAGATGCTGGCTCCATCCTCCTGACACTCACCCTTTACACCTTGCTGAACATTAATGCTAGAGACCCAAACCTCCTCCTCTCCTATGCTGACATCAGCAATTGCTGAAGAAATCTAGAAACCCCCATTTCTTTTTTTTCATATTTCCCATATTTTAATCTCTTATTATAGATTTTCCTTTTTATCCCAGCACTATGTGTTTATTTTATATATTTCCCCAGTTTGCAGTGGGGAACATAATCCTTTGGGACAGAAATCCTTTTGACCAGAATTTACCAGCTCTCTTAGCCTGTTAACAAAAATGCTGCTTCCAAACATCAAGACAACTCCTTTTCTTACAACAAATGGATCCAAACTGGCCTCTGTCTGAGTTGCAGCCTCAAAAAGTGGACCTGAAAGTTCCAAAGTGCTAATTAATTCTAAAGTCTGCTAATGAATCACTATGAACTTGCCATTGCAATAGTTGTTGTAGCTGGTGAATTACTCATTTCTGACAGACAATATGGGGTAGCATTGCTTCATTAATCAAAAGCAACCTGCTAAGTCCACACCAAAATGCACTTTTGCTGCCAAATGCTGGGCTCTAGCTGCAAAACTCATTTCACGTCCCTGAAGAGCTCTGCTCTACATAACCCTTCTTTGCCAAACCATGCCAAAGTAAGCACTGACAAGCACGAGCTCTTCTGTTTCTGGATCATCACAAGAAAAACTTTACACTTCAAACCATTATCCTGTGAATTAGCACTCATCATTAAGAATCTAGATCAAACTAATTGAAATCCTCATCATTTCACTAGAATACCTTCAATAGAGACAGCAGTGCGGTTTACATAAATGTATAGCAAATGAGACTTAAAGAAATATTAAGACCTCTGTGGTATTTGCATGCTTCCAATTAGCTAAAGGGCACAGGAACAATATTCACAGAAGAGACTAATTAAATTATATTTACCTGGGAGCTTAATAAATCAAGAGCAAGCCATATTGAATGTAGGGCAATGTGTGCATCAATCTAAGCAATGGCTCTCTTGTCCCTTGCAGGATAGGAGTTTAAGCAGTTCAGAGGCAAAAGGAGTCGTGTTTTTCCTCGTGATACACACAGACATTTGGTTGCTATCATATGATTTCTACTGCAGGCTAAATTAAAACACAAACCCGAGAGTTTTGCCAGATTTTCTGCGTGTAAGATTACTCATCGTGTGTAAAAAGATGCATACTGCACTCCACATATCTGGTAATTTTATCTGGGTGGCAAGACAAGGAAGTGGCAGTCGAGTTTTAGAAATCTCAAGTTCTAGAAATCTCAAGTTTTAGAAATCAAGTTTTTTTCCTTAAGAAAGCAATACAGTGCTGGGATTGACAGCCTAAGAACATTACGGTCCACTAAAGATCACTCTCTCAGCCTTCAAGACAATACTTGGCGTGCAAAACAAAAACTTTAAAGACATCTCTTCTACTCATTTCTGCTCAAGTCTTCAACTTTTATTCCTCCTATACACAGACTCCTAATTCACAGTGACCTGACTCCAAAGGGGTTTAGATGGATGCAAACTACAAACCCATTTCTAATTGTCACTGAGCTGGATCCATTCTCAGTCCCTAGCTGCACCTTCTGGGATGACTGGGTTTAGCTTCTCTTAATCTGTTCGATTCAAGCACAAAATCTCTGTTCTGTTCAACTTCAGCATTAATATTCCCTTTGCAGGGTATTTTGCATTTGGTGTATTATTATTGGAGTTTGGGTTTTGTGGCTTGCTGTTTTCCCATGGAAATGATGGAGATTCATCTCTTCAGTCAACAAAACGTGTATACTAAGAGATAAAGATCAGGGAAAATGAACTTTGCTCTAACTAACTCCAAATAAATCTGCATGGCTTTCATGTGCAGAAAGAACATGGGTTGTTTTTCTTCTCCTAATTTACTGATTCAAAATCTGTCTGGAAAATACATTTATTACAGTGTTTACATGATAAAAAAAGTATATGATGGAAAGAAAAACATGATAAAAGCATCCCAGGAGAGCAAGAAAACCACACCCCAGCTGTGGTCTGGTGTCTGCATCTCAGGAGAGGGCACAGTGAATGAAGGTGGCAGGAGCTGCAGTGGAATTGGTATGCACTCAACTTTTGCCTTGGCTTTTTGTGGGACACTGTGTGATTGGCCCCTGCAGAATAAAGCTGCCTACTAAAAGATGCAGCACTGGTAGACACTGAGTTTCTCAGGGAGTGAAAAAAGGACAGTAACTGGATGTACCCAATTCAGGTTTCCTGAGCAAATACCAAAGTGCAAAGGGATGAAGCAAAGAGTGTTGTTTTCATCCCCAGGAGATGAGTAAAGCTGTGACTCATTTTCTTTGCAAAACCAAGCAGAACTTTGGGAAGAAGCACAAGATGTTGTCTAGCTTGAGGTATTTATGAGTTTTTCAACTGGCTCTTGCTTCTGTCTCTTATGCTGCCTTGCAAGGTTTGCTGTGTTCTGTGAAGTCACACATATGGTTGCAGCACTTTGGGAAATCACCATTATTAACTAGGATAGCTGGGGACATTTCAAATGCAAAATTAACACAAAGTGCTGTTTCTTTTCCAGCAATCAAAGTAAAAACTTAGTCTTTTCTAAATAACACTGTCATAGGACTTTCTTATGCTAGATCATGGATTATTTACAACTTCTTAACTGAAAGCAACATAATAATGCAAAGATTACTTTATAAATATCTCCTGCAAATTTAATCGAGTGCTCAGTGAAGAAAAAAACCCCAAACAATAAAAAGCACCAAAAAAACCCAACCAAAACCAGTTTAGCAACCAAACCAGAGATAAATATAGTTCTTCATAAGAGAATACGACCAAAAGTGTCACGAGAAACACACAAGAAAGCAAAGAAACCAACAACCCAGCACTCCTGTCATTAAAAGTTGCACATTTGCTATGATCCAGAAAAACCCCCATACAAAACAAAGCACTAAACTATCTTGAAAGCATGTAGTGTAAAATTAATTGTGTAAAAATTCACAATGTCTGAAAAGATCTTGCATACTTCCCATACATTCTGTGTCTACAAGTCTTTCTGATGAAGATGTGCAGTTACACCTTCCTCAAAGCAAATTACCTGTTAGCAGAGCAAAGTGCTGCTTGATTTGCTCTAATAGTCTATACATACCTCTTCCGATGTGAAATAATCTCATATTACTCCACCATTTGCAGCCGAGTGGCTACAGAATCACTGCTAATTGCCAATAAAGCACTTGAAATGCGGTGCTTATTTAAGCAAAGCAAAGGTGGCTTTAGGGCACATCTGCACCAGGGGACTGGCACTGAAGGGCTCCTCTACAATCCCAGGTGGAGGCTTTATCCTCATCAATTACCAAGAAAGATCTATCTGATCAACACACCACTATTTTAAACAGTATTAAAAATCCAAAATGGACCCATTTATCACGATGGACTGACAATATTCTGAACAGTCTCAGGGCTGAGATGGGAAAGAAGCTGGCTGGAATCTCCTTGGATAGAGAACAATTTGGAGAGTTGTGACGTTCTGTTCGTTGAGCAGAGCCAATGTCAAAACCCACCTCACCTATCTGCATTTTTCAGGTGTTTACTGCTGGCAAGAGGCAGGTAGCTCCAGGTAGGCAGTGGAAGCTGTGTGGTCTGAGAGCAGCAATGCCCTGTCTGGGAGACAGCAACAAAAACTTTCCAAATTGAGAGTGGTACTGGGGGAATCCTAAGTTTCCAAACTATTTTTCATCATTTATTTGTTTGTTTTCCAGCTTCATGGAACAGTATCAAAGGTTTGTTTATGCAACTAGCCCAGCTCAATGGGAAAAAGGTTATTTCAGAAAAGATCTTTTTCACTCTGGCTTAGAAAAAGAAAACAAACAAAAAGCCACAAACCCCAGATTTCTCCATGCAACTTTCTTATTTGGTCTAGCACACTTACTTAAGACATATAGATGCATATATTTTGCAGGGCTAGCAATAGCAAGTCTTAGACAAAAAGCACTAAAGTCAACATATCGGATGAGGAATATTTTTAGTGATGTGAGAAACCATAAGATCACAGCCAACGTTTCAGAAAAATACTCCCCTTTTCTTCAGTATAAACTTGTTAATTTTAATGCCAATCATTTTTAATTGAGAGTGAAAGCAGCCTAGGAAAAATAAGACATCTTGATTTTGAAAATTTGAAAACGTGATATAGCAAGAACCTCTTCCTTTTACTTAATGCGAGTGAAAAAGACAATAAATTCCATAAACCACCCAGTATTTATCTGAAAATATAAGGATTTACTAGGAAAAAATGAGAATCAGTGCTGGCTTTGGTGCTGCACGTCAGTGAGCTGAAATCATAGATGCACAGTCCACACAGCACCAGCCAAGCTATTGTCTATTTCTATTTTACAGCATGAGCAAGTGCTTGTTAAGAGACAGAGGAGCAGATTAGCATATTTTCTGTGCCAAAGTAGAATTTACTCAAAAAAAAAAAAAGAGAAGCTGCCATCAACCAAACAGGACAGAGCTCGGAGGGATTAGCATCACATGCATCCTATTTTCTGAAGCCTCGATGGTACTTGTCATCTACTCTGGCTTCTGTATCATCACATGCAGCTCAAACTGGTCTTTCTGCAGCACTGGGATGTCTGTGCTCACACTCAGGTGAGATTTCAGATGAAATACCAAAGCAGAACAAGGTCACCTTTCAGCCTCATGACTAGAGGTTTTAGTTCACCCCCACTGACCCTGCCTGGACTATATTCTGGGTGAAGTGATGCAAGGAGGTGGGAAGGATTATGCAAGAGGACGTGGGCAGGCTCAGTAATGAGTACAACCATATGCACCTCTCAGAAGGGAAAAAGAGCTCAGCTCTCCTCTCCCAGTACAGTTTGTTTCTTTCTGTTCTTTTCTCGTCGAGCCAGAGGAAAAAAATCTGTGCTTTATTAATTAATAATAAATAGATTATAATAATAATAGCAATAATCTTTTGTATAGTACAGCAGTGTCTCAGGTATTTAGAAAAAAAGCAATGCTGTTTGTGTCTTTCTAGCACCCTGCAGCACTTTTTCTGCTGCTCATTCTTACCACAGCATCTTACAGACTGGATAGTGCTCTGAGCAACCTGCTCTAGCTCAAGATGTCCCTACTCCCTTTGGGGGGTTGGACCTTTAAAGATCCCTTCCAACTCCAATCATAGGAAAATTTACCATAGAACTTTTTCATCCCTTGGTTTCAGTCTGATACAGAAGAAGGAGAACAATTAGACTTTACTATTTGACCAAAATTATATACAACTTCCCAGGGTTTACTTTAATAGCAGCTTCCAACAATTAAATCTACAAGAAACTGAGGCTCTGTGTTTGTTTCTGCCCTCAACACATCTCTGAAACAAAAATCACATCAAGTTTTAACGTTGATGCCAAAGCAGTTGAAGAAGAAAGATATTGATTACATAGGTAAACAAACAAAATCAATGATTCTAAAACCCTAGGGATTAATTCTCCAGGCTAATGCTCTGCTTGAAGGATGTCTGTCTCACCCGTGCCTGCAAAGGCAAAAAAATAGCTGCTCTAGATTAAAAAAAAACTCATCTGTTTAAGCTTTGAACAAGGAATTGGAAAGAATGATTTTTTAAAACTGAATGGTTATTTCATTAATCTCAATTTCTGAGTAAAGAACTCACGTCATGACAAAAAAAAAACCCCAAACCACCTCATTTTCAGAAAGTGCAGAAAATGTACACTGTGCCAAGTGCAGTTAGGGTGGAAGGCAAAAGGAAACTGACTGTGTGTGCAAGGCACTGACCAAGTTTCTCATGCAGAAACAAACAAAATTCAATGTATTTTAAAAGCAAATGTGTCTGCATCTGTATAACCCCCACTGTCCTCTGACCCCAAACATCACTGGAACTTTAAAGAAGCCTTTTGCCTGTTTATAGGTGAAATATCCAGATTTCAGTTTCAAGCTGCCTGGGGCTGGCATTTTCTGGGCAGGAATGTGAGCATCTGTTTCATATGACAAGGAGGCAACGAGTCCCAGGTACTGAGCTGCAGGAGAGCCCTGTGCATCCACCCCAGACAGAGCTGCAGCTGCTGGGTACCTGCCAAAAGTCCTAAAGTTCTGCCCTGAAAAAGACTTCCAGATGAGAAACAAGGATCTGCACATCAGGGGACAAATATCTTCTAGATGTGCTGAACTCTCTCACTCAGCCATAAGCCAACTGCAATGAAATGTAGATGAACCCTTCCTATGACTATTTTAACACTTTGGGTAATATTTAAACATTTCCTATTCTCATCTGTGTTTTGATTTGCTTTTGGCCACCCCATTTCCCATCATTCATCACTATGTCATATAAAAAAACCCAGCAATTAGAAAGAATTCTTTCTGGACTTCTGATAAATTCTTTATGGTTTCTCTTCATCATGAGGCAAAAGAATCTTTCACATTCACAGAATTAAGGCTGGATCAGACCTCTGAGATCATCACGTCCAGCCCATGACCTAGAAATTATCTATTAATTTCAAATCCATCAAGCAGCAACGCTGTCCATTTTCTAACTGCAGAACTAATTCTGTTTTTTCCTAAGAAATATATGAAACTTCACCTTGATAATGCAAATGAAGATAAGAATCAGAGTATTTCATATCCCAGACATTGATTTCTATGTAGCAAGGCCAATTTAATCCTGTCACACACGAAACAGCATTCTCTCAAATGTGGGCAACAAAGCACAGTGACAAACACTGGAAATGATGTCAAAAAGGCATAAAACCAGCCTCATTTTTAGTCCACAGAAACAGCCCTACACTTGGCAAAACCTGCTGCAGGGATTAAACTACAGAACCCTTTGCTACTACCTGCCAGGGGTAATTAATGAGCCATCCAAAGTGCCAAGGAGGTGAATTTTATGGTACCAACCAGGGCAGCATGCTGACCCCTCTGAGCTGGCTGAATCCAGAGACATGACCCAAGCCATGCCACGCTCTGCCAGGGCTGGAGTTCAATTTTCCTCCTTGCATGGTATGCCTGTGACAAATACAGCCCGGGGTTGCCAACAACAGACATGCTGTTATTATGGCAACTGCACGGGGTAATAAAAGAAACCTTGTGAAAACCACACGTGACTGAAGTTGAAAGGAAAGTCATGCTAAATAACTGCTTGCCTGAAGCTGGGCCTACTGCTATTCTTTCAACTACATCCATGACCTTTTGTGAGTCCTTACAGCCTACTAATTAAAGTATTTTTTATTAGTATTACACGTGTGCACACGATAGTAGGTGCTGAAATGAGATTTTTTTAAAGTAGGCTTTAGGCTAGAAGAATGTATTGATATTTGATTTTTTATTATTCTATTTCTTTTTATTATTATTATATCATGAAGCATCATTATCATATCATGATAGCATCAATCCATTGTCTTTAGTGGACTTGATCCTCACAGGACAAAAGAAATCAAGTTGGTACTCTATCCATGAAGATGTTAGGATGATCAAACATAGGAAGAGGAGGAACTGAAATAGCTTTTTAGCCCAATACCTGGTCTTAAATAGGTAAAGCACTTCCAATTATTAATTTATAGATGTATGAATCAGTTGGGAGAAAGAGAAATCAAGGTGAAAAGAAAAAAAAAGAACAAGAGTTTAAAAGATTAAATTCTGCATAAAAATTTAGAGAAAATGTGCTGAAACAACAGGTAGCTTCAGGGCAATGTTAATGCAATGCAAAGTCAGTTTTATAATTACTTACTATTAATGTATGCAATTCTGTCAGATATTTCCCTGACAGCTCCTCCCAGAAATGCTGCCATGAGGATCTTTTGGAAATCTAACCCTGGCACTGTTGGATAAATCTTTTCAGTTCTGAGGAGGCAGAATCACGTTTGCATTGTTCCTCCTGTGCTGCAAAAGGAAAGCTGAAGAAGTGGCTAAGTGTCAGTAACAGCACCTCTGCCTCATCTCCAGCTTCAGAAGAGCCCTCTTTCCATCCATTAAAGACTCAACATATTTCAGACGTGGCAGTGTTCACCAGGAATCCATCAACAAGCAAGTTCAGACACTGGCCCCAGGAGAAATGAGGAAATTCTGGAAGTAGCCCTCAGGGGAATGTTCTCCTCTCTCTTATCTGCTGTTTTGTGATGCCACAAAATTCCTCAGAGGCCAAGATCTAGATCACCAGTTTAAAATACCCCCAGCCTCCTCAGCAATGGTTTTTGTGTAGATGTGGCCATCAGGATGGTCTGAACTTTATCTTGTGTCTCATCTAAAAAGCCAGTCCATTTCTTCATGATGCTTGTTTCCACTTCCCTCACACTGAGCTGTCTGAAAAACCATTTTAGTAGCATTTTATTTGGGTGACAACATCAGTGTGGGTATTTAGATGAAGGAAGAGAGAGGAGAGAGAAGCAAAATGTGCAAGAAAGAGTGAGGGAAAGAAAAAAGGATAAAATTTGGTCTAGGTGATCCTAGTCTGGTGGGGGGGTTGGACTAGATGATCTTCTAGGTCCCTTCCAACCCCTCATATCATTTCACTGGGATATGTGTAGCACTTCCATTTGTGAAGGGCTGCCACTGCAATTTCTCTTCAATCTAACATTTAAACTCCCCCAGATCATCAGCCTTACAGCAGGATTTGATTACACCCCATTCTCCTCACTTTATATCTACTGCTGCAATTACAGTAACTTCTATTTTGGAACTAATTACATTTCCCCCTATTAACACATCTCAAACAGTATCTGCTCTGTCGGTCTGTTTAACTAGCACTGCACGTGACTGCTGGGTATTTGATGCCACCCTCCTGCTGCTGTCACACGAGTCCAGCTGCACTCTGCAGCCAGATGTTAGTGCACACTGGTCATCTCTAGCACTCTTGCCAAGGCAGAAATTGACATCAAGGGATCATTCTGAACAGATAAAGTACTTACTGAGGGACAGGAGACAACGTGAAGGATGCACTGCCTCCCACAAGGCTTTTTATTTTACAGACTGTAATTAACACTTCAATATTTTCATGCATTATGGAGCGTCTTCCTTGTAACTCAGAGATTAACTGCTAAGCAAAAAAACCAGTCATGTTTGGTCCATAGTGATTCATAAAAACTGCTTTCCTAATATGTGAAGAGAAGTCATTACTAAAGCCAAAATTCCTACTCTGTGGACTTAAGATTCCTGTTCACCTCTTATTTCCAAGTTTAAAATGACTCACTTGGAATTTAAATTTGAGGACATCTCAGTAATTTTATGTACTGCAGTGATGCTAAAACTCAATTTGTACTCTGAGAAGTATAAAAAAATAAAAGCAAAAAAGACTGAATGAATTCAAGCCAGTTAAGGTACAGAAATAACCAGCCAAAACCACTTACATGGGTGTTTCATTTTACCAGTATTTTAGTACCCTGATGGTCTACTTATGAATAGTGTCTTAAAGGGTCTGTAATGACAGAGCTGCTTAGAATACTCTCTAAACTTTCCTGATTTGTCATTAGGTGGGATTTGTTCTCCCTTCTCCACTTGCCTTTATTTCTCTGTTCAATATCTTTAATTTAAGTGCCTGTTTAGTGCACAGAATGAGGGATTGCTTCCTCCTCAGCCACGTGCAGCCTCCTCATTTGCAGGAGGAGTAATTTTGCCCTCATTCAAATAGATCTGTTCAAATGGTGACTTCCACTCTTGAGATGAGTGGCTGTTATGAAACTATCTGAGGAGAAGGGAGGTGTCTTTCCCTCTCTCAGCTCAGAGATTGATGCACTTGAGCAGCAGGACTCAGACAAGCCTGCCTCAAAGAGCTGACTCTCCCTGCAGCCCCATCTCTGCTGTCCTCAGCAGGAAAACACTGATTTTTTTTGTCTGCTCTCATGGAGCCTTCTTCATGTTGCATGGTTATGCAACCATTCTGAGAAAGAGAGGGATTGTTATTCCCAAATGGGGGAGTTACTCCTCAGAGACAGTGATGAGAGCAATTTTTTCTGTGCTCCTTGAACAAACCAGTCATTTGCTAGCTCAGATCAGTGGTTTGTGCTGGAAATTAATTCTTTAAATTATTTTTTATCAGCAGAACCTGATCTGTTGTGAACAGAACTTGACATACCTGTTGGCAGCTTGGGATTTCTGCTCCTTGAAGGAGAAAATTCTCTGCTTTTCTAATCACCTGATTAATGCAAAAAAAGCCATCAATAGTCCCAGTCACCACCAGGATGATGGATTTCACCCCTCCTGCTTTACAGTAACATTGCCTTTCAGCATCAGCTGACTTTTCAAATAGTTAAGCTGCATTAATATTAGGCTGTTGTTATTGAAATTTACAACTAGCTGAATTTATCTTTTATTCTCTTAATTTTTTATAGACATCTAGAGTTTAATTTTGTTCTTTTGATATTTCACATTAAATATTGCTCGAAAATGAAAAAGTAAAACTCATCTGAAAACTTCCAGAAGCAGAAATTAAGATACAGGTTCATTTTGACCTTCTGAGGGGAAAGAAATGAATGAATTAAACATTCATGCCATTTCTCATTATCAAGGTGACTGGACACAATTGTAGGGAGCTCATTCCACTCTGCAAACTCACCCTGACCCAACTACTCACTGTGTGTCAACATAAAGAATTACCTTCTTGTCTTATCTCCTTAAAATGGAGACACTGCCTATTATGGAGAAAGTTATCTGTACCATTTCATCTATCCCAGAATATCCCTGCTGGTGCCAGTCACACCAGGGCTTGAATTAAAAGACATTAATATGAACTAATGGAGAAGCTGCACCTGAATGTACCGAATATACAAATATAACAAGCAAGTGGCAGGGGATTATGAGCAGGATTTGGTTGAGAAATGCTCCTCTTTGCATGCTGGACTCTGGTGCTGTGCACAGAAGTGTTCTGGCTCCCCAAGACACCCTGAGCCCGTGCTTGCAGAACATTAGAGATGTGATGCAGAAGCTGCCTGGACAATCCCATACAGAGCTGTAAGGGATCAGGAGGACATTTGGTTTTTCATGCCTTTTTTTACCTTTTAAAAATGGTTTTCAAGCAAAAAAAGATCTATTGTAACAGTGTTGTATAAGCACAACTCTGTAGTAAATCATTTAAACAAATTATGAATTAGAAAAGCTTATATGGTCTAATATTCATTAAATGCTCTTTTTGTGTTATGTGCTTTTCTTGCTTAAACTGAAGGATCAGTTTACAGAAAATAAATAAACAACCTGACCCTTCTGAAATACCTTTTCAGAGAAAATCTAGGAACAGGAGTGCATGTTTTGCAGCTCCTTTCTCATTAACAGGTATTTCAGTGTTTGATCTAAAGGAGCTCATTCTTGTGAATGCCTGCACACAGAATTAAGACCCTCTAATATTCTGTTTCACTCTGCTGAGCCACTTAAACTTGCTGAAAACACCCCACAACTTCTACGAAGAACAATGGGATACTCAGGGCACTCACACTAATCACATTAATATCCAAAGTGGTTAACAGATGTGAGCCTGATGTTAGCTAGAAGCGAGCTTACCTTGCTCTCTTGGCTGCTAGTTCACTCATCACAAACCAGAACATAAAGCAGATACAGTTCTACCCAGAAAATAAGGAGTTAAACTTGTTGAATATAATAATACTGGCATTTCTGCACCTTCTCTTTCTCTGCAGTCTCAGCCTATCCTTTTGCTTTTCCATAGTCTGTCTGCTCTTCAATCTGAGGCCTGCACATAAGGGTGCATCAGCATCCAGCAACTACCAAATACTTTAATAACATCATTACAATATTAAGAATTATTATTCTACCCTGTCATTGTTTCTCTAGTTTCTTTCATCCATCAAACATTTTTGTTTGACATGCAACACGTGCCATACAAGATGCAGGGAAATCACAAGCACTACAGCAGAGTTCCAAATGGGATGTAGAAGGACAAATATAAGTATTTATTTATCATTTTCATCATTGATCTGTTTGGTATTTCTATGGTATATAGCTTTTTTATCAGTACAGGTATGATATACCTGCCCTTGGCAGGGGGTTGGAGCTGGACGATCTCTAAGGTCCCTGACAACTCTCTGATTCTATAGTATTTTTGTGATTTCAAAAAGACATTAATTATAATTCAGTGCTGCTAAACATGAATGATCTGCAGTGCAGTGGGAGAAGAGCATTCCATCATGGAATCCTGATGATGGAGACAGCCGAATGGTGGATCTTCAGGACCAAACCCCTGCCATTTGATTTGGTAGAGATGACCAGTTCAGTTTGTCATCTGCAAGAAGCTGCTTCCACCAGTTCTGTGCAGTTTGAAGCACCAGATGGCACTTCTCCCTCCTCTGATTTCCCATCTGAGCACATAGGAGTAGCCCCGGGAGAGCCACTGCCAGCAGAGCTCACATGCTCTGCAGATCTGGGGTGCTTCACCAGGAAAGCAGCACTTGTCTTGTTCCAAACTCATCTTTCCCTGAAAATAGTCTTGCTCAAATTAGCTGCTGTAGACAAGCTATGTCTACAGAAGTGGGAAAAAAATAATTTAAAAACCATTTTTGTTACCACATACGCACTGCCCGGGAACATTGACATTTTTAAGGCATTCTTTTGCATTCCCCACTAGACTGTATCTAAAGCTGCCCTTCTAACTTGAATTAATATTGACAAAATGAAATAAAACTGTGTTGAAAAGTTTGTCCACTGCTCAGTACCTTTATCTTTTTGCTGCTTCTATTCTGCTTATGCCCTCCAAGTAATTTCTCTGCCTTGTCTCCATGTGCAACACACAGAAAGGAAAAAAAAATATATAATAAAAGTAAGCAGTCATGGCAAGAGCTCTCAGTGAAGTCCAGTGAGGATTCATGATCAGCACACAGTAGTGGAATATCTCAGTGGACACACCAGGAATGTTCCAACATCATGCAGTGACTGTTTGATAATATCTGTGACTTCAGTGAGCACACATCTCTCCCTCTGCTGCTGTCTTCTGCTGTGGGGGTCAGCCACAGTGCTGCTGCTCTGTCACTTCAGGGAGAAAACACAGGCTCATCTGGCCTGGGTTTTATTTTCCCATTAGTTTTTTCCATCCTCTAACTGTTTAAATGGATGGGGAATTGTACTGGTTAATCAATTTTGTGTGACAATCTGAAAAACAGGGTTTTTATGTGATTAACTTAAAGCAAAAGAAACTCTCCTCCCTGAAGCTTCCCCAAGGTTGGCTGTAGCATCACAAAAACTCACTCTGCCATTCCCCTGTAGGAATTCCTTCTCATTATCTTCTTACTAATAGACAAGTGACTCTTTGCTGATGGAGAGTTACAACACATCAGTTCCACACAAGGAGAAGAGAATATATACTGGGGTCCCAGTCACTGATGAAAAAACACTACTTATTTTTCCTTCTCCCCAAGATTTTCATTCATTATAAATAATTTATGAATAACAATGACTGAAGATTTCCTGATAATACTATAACAAGCAAATAGAAATGAAGAAGATAGAAAGGTCTGTAAATACCCATCAGAAATGTGTGAAATCTGCCATCACTGACCAGTTTATCCTTTTTCTCTTTGCAGTTTGACCCACTGAAGCCCACAGCTTCCATGTGGCAAGTCATTACAGTGCTGCTGACAAGAGAAGAGCTGGGAAGTTGACAGCCAAAATTCTGGCCTCTAAGCCATCAGCCTACTCAGAGTGAAATCAAAGGCAGGCTCACACTCACTTTTGAGCTCAGTAAGCAAAGAATTAGACCTTGAGGCTTTAAACTTTGATAAAAGATGATTAAAAAAAACCACAAACCAGCCCCCAAAATCACCAGGTCATCTCCACGAAATAAACTCAGCCAATTTTTGTCCAAAATTATGTCTAGCTGGCCACTGTGAGACTGCCAGTGCATTAACTCTTGGCAAAATGATTAGGCTGGTTTAGTGTTTTGGAGAGGTTGTTATACATGAGAAACAGAATTGGAAATTACTTTTGCACTTGCTTCAGTCAGAGCAATCTAATTTTTAAGTGCCTACAGCTAAAACTAGGCATAGGAAACTGAGTTCTGAGGTTGCAAGAGCCTGAAAGGGAGTTCCTTCTGTCAGTGGAACACAGAGCCACTCTGCTGTCTCTAAAGCCAGCCTTCAGGCTTGCTGCTGCAGTCCCTGGCACTCCTCAGCACTGTCCTGTCATGCCTCTAATTAACCCAAGTCAGAGCTGCAGAAGCAGCCCCAGCACACCTTAGCTCTGATTCACATTTCACAGCCAGCAGCTGCACTGCTGCTCCCCTTCTGTAAGGCTTCCCTCTAGAACACTGAGCTCTGGACTTTCCCAGAAATATTGGCAAAATACACGAATTAAAGTGTTAGTCAAATCTATAAAGCCTGGCACAACTGGAGGGTGTCACCATTCAGTTATTAATCCTTTAATAACTTTTTAGGAGTAGACTGGGTGGAAGAAAATTTCTTCTTTCAAGTGCTCCCCATTTTCTGGTCAATATGTGGTAGGTAATCATTAAAAAGCCAGTAGCAAATACTGTGCACCACGCCTGGTGCATGGGCTTGCCTTGCATTTAATTAGCCAATTAGCTTAGCATGGATTACCACAGTAACCTCAACCTGCTCCTAAGGAAAGCAAAAAGGAACCAGAAAAGCAGCACAATACCTGGCAGAGAGCTGCTGTCCAAGACAATGCTGAGAAGTTGAGAGATGCAGAGCCTTTGTTCAGCTGGAACATTTAAAGACTCTTTGGAGAGCCGATTGGGTGATTTCCACACGTGAGGGCTGCATGGTTTATTTTCTGTAACCAATTGCCAGCCCAACAGCCATCCCAAACCACTGAGGTGCTGCAGGACATGACACCACAGAAGGGCATCCTAGGAACACAACATTGCTTCAGGTTCCCCTCACAGCCCCTTGGTCTGAAGTGCAGGATTGTTTCTTACCCTCTGTGCACATTCCAAAGTCTATTTGGATGCTGCAGCCTTTACAGCAAGTGCTAATGTCTGGGGGTGCTTGAGCACAGCTTGTGCCTAGTGCTCCAGGGGTTCAGCATGCACTGAGGTGCTGGGTGTCAACATAAAGAACAGCATTAATACTGTTCAACACATTAAAAATGTCATTAAAATGCTGTAAAGATCACCAGCAGAAGCTTGAAAGCAAAACTGGCTGCACTCAACGCAGACAACATGTTGCACAAGTCAAACCTTCTCTCATTTCAACAATATTGTCCAGTAATTAACAGTAAATATGCAATTAACATTCTTTTTCAGACTGCTCCATTAGCAGGCATAGTAAAAAACTGCATTAGGCTTTGTAGAGCAATTAGAACCTTCTTCCTATTAATAAGCACTGCTAGCCACAAGAGGATTTTAAAAGCTGATTTTTGCAGAGGATGATGCAGTCTTTCCTTCAGAGCTTCAAAAACTATTTTCCTATACGAAAATGTCATTTTTCCATAGGGAAACAACACAAAAAAACCTCAAACCAAAACAAAAAGAAAATAAAATAAACACATACATAAAAGGCAAACTGTCCCTTAGACCAGATCGTAACTTCACCACAAATTCTGAGCAAAAAGTTTCTACAACTTCCCATCAAAAGCTTTTTCTTTTTAATTGCAAAAAGGACTTTAACTGTTTTGTTGCAAGAAGCAAACAAAAAAGTGTGCACAACCTCAGAACTGTTATTTTTCACCAGCCTCACACCCCATGCTTGCCCTGACCTAGTAAGTGCTGGAAGGGATGAAACTGCATGGCCAAACGAAACAGAAAAACATTCTGACTCAGGTTCACAAAAATATTATTTTTCTTGTCTAAATATTCACTGTGCAGCTGAGAGTAAAGCCTCAAAGGTCTGAGTGCTTTGGGAATTTCACAGTGTCTGGGCATTTGATGAGCAAGCTGCTGTCACTTTCCCTGCCCGCCACTCTGAATATTCACCAGGAAAGCAGCAATTATTCAACGACTTTCTTAATTTACCTGAAAATAACGATTCTAATGATGATCTGCATTTCTAAGACCTGTGGCAATCTCACTTGAAAAGTCAGCCAGGTTCTGGGACTCCTGGAAGCACCGCCAATAGGACAGCTGCTTAAAGAAACAGACCTGCCTCATCATAAGAAAATATTATCATTTAATTGATCTCTGTACAGTCTAAAGCTTTAATTGGAATCTGGAATCATTCATTTTGGGAAGGCTGAGATATGTTGGAGTGAGGGGTGGCAGAGGCAGGTGCTCCTGTGATGCCAGCTGTGGGGAGGAGGGTTTGCCAGGGGTGTTTGCCTCAGCAGTGGGGAACAGCAGGGAGGGAGCAGTTTGCTGACAGCAGCAGAGCAGGACCAAGAAGGAAGTTAACTGGGGGTTGCTGAACTCTGAGGGAGACTCTGCAGTGATAACAATGCCACACTTCCTAGCCTCGGAGGCAGAGGGAAGGGAGGCATTGTTCTGCTGGACACACTCTCTTAGGATTCTGACAACGTCTGTTTTGCAGTCCCAGGCACAACTGCTGGCGTCAGCAAAGATGCTCCCCCCTGCCGTGCTGGGGCAGCCCTTCCTTCCACAGATCCCCATCCTGCCCGGGGCAGGGCCAGAGAACGGCACCTCTGGCCTCCAGACTCCTGCAGCCGTGCCCAGCAGGCACAGAGGGGACTGGCAGCGGGTACCACAGAGGAGACCAGCACCAGAGGAGAGCACAGGAGCATTCAGCTTGGGAAAAGCCCCTTGGGATCATCCGGTGCAACTGCTCTACACAGTTCACCCCTAACCCATGGCCCTCAAAACACCCAAACCACCCTGAAACACAGACCAACCTGGTGTCAGAGCTGCTGTTGAGTGTGCTGCTGGGGGCCACTGCTCATTGGCACAGGGCAGGCAGCTGGCTTGCAGCTCACTGCCAGCTTGACCTTGGCAAAAATAGAAGTCAGTATTGTCCTGGACTGATGGCTATCACAACATGTAGCTAGCAAGAGCACTGATACTCAGCTCCCCATCTGAGACCAATCTGGTGAATAATAATGGCAGAAGGGTTTAAAATGTCACACAAATCCAGCTGCTCCTCTCAGACAGGTGCCTAGATGTAGCTGCTTTCCTGCATCTTGCTGTGCACCCTCAGACAGGCACATGATGAGTTAAATTAACCAGTCCTTCCTGCAAGAGAGCCAGGCACCAGGCAGAGGCTGTGGGTTTCCTCTGGGATCATGAGCTTAAACTGTTAAAACTGAGCTAAGTTCACCACAGCCACCCTGGGCTCAGGTTTGCTGCTCACCAACATCTGTTTCAGGACAACGTCTGCTTATTAATAGGCAAAAAACCAGTCTCTTTTGCACACAGCCAGGTGATCTCTTTAATATGACACCACAATTTTTCCTTTCCTGAATTGGCTTTCTGGAAAGAATGCTTTACATCAGTGGTGGCAACAGCACTCAAACCTGTCCAGCAGTTTGTTCTAATAATGGAGGTTTAGTCACAATCTGTTTTCTGCTGGTGTGAATTTGGGGTTTTTTTTTAGTCCAATCCTCTGCAAGACCTCAGATATTGGGTGACCATCTCCACCTCTCCTCTGAGGACATCCTTAGAGCTTTTCACACCTGAAGATTTAAGTTTGTAATAAATCTCTGCAAGATAATCTTTGGTTTACAGATGATTTGTGGCTTTTTTTTCTGATTTAAGGGAGGGATTCATCACAGTCATATTTAGGATACCCAGCTTCCACTTACAGTCAATGGGCAGAAATTAACTTCTGGGCCACCTCCAGCTGACCTTAGACATCTAAGCTATAATGAAATGAGGCATGGCTTACAGGTGTCTGCATCTCTCCATGATATAAAGGGAGTCTAGATAAATTGCTTAATTATAGATAATTATGCTGCTGAACTCTGCTGAACCCAGCCCTATATGTCAATAATACTGTTTCTTGATATTAAAAATAAAGACCCAGTTTCTTCTTCCAGTCTGATGTTTGTAAATCTTAAGCATTTTGGGGTAGGTGGGAGGAGGGTTTGTTGTTTGTTTATTTCACTCTTACAAAATAAGTGAAAAGAATCTGGATTCTAAAAACAGTCATTCCACCTTCCTCCAAATAGATCCCCAGCTCAACAGCAGTGTTGAAATCTGCAATTTTGCAATCTCCTCTGTTTTTTCTCTCTGTGGCTGAGAAAAACACGTTCATTTTGGCTGAGTAATGGGTCTCAGAAAAGCACGTGCTGCAATGCCCCACATTCTGCTGCTGGCTGTGAAGTGTGCAGCCTGGGAATGCTGCATGAGGAACATTTCTGTGCCTGCCACGGGAGAAAATTCATGGAAGGTGCAGATAAAATCACCTCAGAGCCAGCTGAGATGATCCCTTCTGAAAGCAAACCCTCGAGTCAGGTCTCGGGCAGCGAAAGCAGATCTGCCTCGTTAGATGAAAAAGTGACAAATTTCCTGTGTGCCATTTTAATTCACAATGCACTCAGCTCAGCCACTGCATAAACCACCCAATTAAAACTTGAAGCAACGTTCAGTGCCTTAGAGAACACCACAGAGGGCAGCTTACCTTATGGGAAGGCTGGCCAGCTGCCCAGAGCTGCAGAAGCAGCATTGCTAGAGCCAATCTCTGACTGCTCTGATTCAATTGCTAATAAGACATTAATTTTTATAATGCATAAATACTTTTGTCTCATTTTTTTCTGGAATTTTGCAGCACTGTATTTTGTAACAGCTTAATATGTGGCATGCTAAAAGTGTATTAAAATAGCTGGCATTCAATAGGATTTCTTGCAAATGCTGGAGTAGAGACAGCAGGATATATTTTGGTCGAGGCAACTAAACAGCTTGGGCTGTCTCTGATGATGCAGGGACCAAAGATGCATCAGGGACTGCTAGCAGCTGACCAGAAAAAAGAAAAAATACAGTAACTGTGCCAAAGATACTGCCAAGTCTTTCTGAAGAAGCTCAAGTATTCCATAGTAGGTCCATTAGAGGAAAAACAGCAACAACAACAAACCAAACCAAACCAAACCAAAGCAACCAAAAAACACAAATTAACAAAAACCAATCTATCCATTCTCACCTGTCTCCAAAATGGCAGGAACTGGCCCCTCTTTTACACTCCTCACTCTGAAGAGTGAGCCAGTGGTGGGTTACAACTGCCTGTGCACGAGGTACAATTCTCCTTAATCTCAACTGGTGGTTTCACCCCCTCCTTGTTCCAACAGCTCCAGCAACTCAAAAACATACCAGAATCCAAAGTCCAAGATAAGGGAAACCTGCTCCATAAGTGACTTCAAGTTTGCTCACCACAAGACTGATCTTTCATGTTTCCCCTGGTGTCCTGATTTCCATTCAGCCATTCTCACTATCTTGTATTTAAATATATCTATAAAATTAAATAGATAATTATACCAAGCATTAGCCTCAAAACAATTTTGAAGGCTACTCTCCCAGGGCAGAGTTAAGCCATGATTATTTGAGTATCACCTAATGCCTAAAATATAAAGTTGTCCACTAACATTCTTCCTTTTGAAAAATACATTTGCACTTTTTTACTCAGATCACTTTAGATCCTTATACCTTAATTCCTTCCTTTGTTTTCACAATTTATTTAGGGACAAGTGTTATTTTTTTGAGTAGAAAAGTACCTGTCTCTAGTCAGATCAGATAAAGTATATGAGACTAATTCAGTGAAACTGAGTGTGTGCATGAGAATGAGCATTAGAAAATGAAGGGTGTTCTTCCCAGGGGAGAGGAGGAAACAAGGACATTGCAAACTGTAAGTGGAAATGAGCTTGGATGAAGTGGACTGGCATCTTCTTTTTTCATGGTACATGTCTTGAGAAAGCCTGTACTCTTAGCTTTACCTTAGCAGATCTTTGTACTTCCAGTATTATTAAATTAAGCAAAAAATATTTGTTTCTAGCCTGGAGGAAAATGCAAGATGGTCTCCAGCTTGACCATCTAGGATTTACATGCACATATATTAATTGCTAAATAAGTGTTCTTTTTGCTGGAGGCACGCTCAGCTTTTCAACCACATTTGGACACGGTTAACACTTAAATAAGCAATAAATAGGTGTACATTATAGTGGGAACACAACAGTTGTGCTTGGGTATATGTTCCTTTACAGTGTAAGTACAGTGATAAAAATGCTCAGCAATGGATGAAGTCATTTTGTGTGAAGACAGAGAAGATACAACCCAAAGTGAATCAAGGGTGTAACACAATGTCTTTGTGCTGTGCCTGGAGGGGCACGTGTGCTAGCAGAAGCTCTCACCCCTGAGGGATCAGCTCTTGGCTGTAGCTTCTACCAGCCTAAAGCAGGTTTATTTTTACAGGCAGAAATCCACACAGATCCTGCCAGCTGAGGCTGCTCAGCAGACAACAGAATGCAGCAGCACCTTTCCCTTACAGCTCACTTGCTTTCTCTGCTCTCTGCACTCAGCAGCTTCTTCCAAGCCACCCTGAGTATGTCTGTTTGGGGTAAATAACTTGTGGCTAGCACAGGAAGAAGGTTCAGACCAATGTGCGGCTTCAGAGCAGCTCTTGTGTCTGTGTGGGGTGTTTTTTACCTACCAGTACCACTAACTGCCTCTCTAGATCAGCCCATGCTCTAGAACACAGCTGATCTACTGCTCTGCCACTTGCTGCATTGGAAGCTGGAAATGAAAGGCACTGTGCATTCCCTCCACTTTGAGGCACGGGGGTATTTTTAGGCTGCTGTTCTATGGCTTTCCTCAAAAGCAGGGCAGGATAAAAGTGCATTTCTGGACTGGCTGAGAATGAAAGCCCAGCAGCCTGACAGCTTGTATCATGTACCTTTCCTTCTTTCTTTACCTTCAAGTCCTTGCATCCTCTCACTGCTGTCACCAGCCTTCCTACTCCTGCTTAAAGAATCACTACAACACTAACAAGATAAGAAAATACCAATTCTCTGAAGTAAAAAAACAAAAAAGATAAAAAAAAAAATAAATCAAAACCCATCTTCCATAAGCTCTTCTCTCTTTATGACAAGTGCTAGTCTCTCATGGCTCCCATTGCAGCAGAAAGCAGGCAGCCCATTTCCATCCTCAGCAGGGCCAGAGAAATAGTCCTACCAAGGGAAGAAATAAACAGGGATTCCCTCTGGCAAGGCCAGTGGAGCAGATGAAAGTGACCCTAAGAACACTAGTTCAAGCCAATGCAAAAGGTTCAGTGGGGGTGGTTAAATAATTCAGGTCCAATCTTTTAGGAACACAAATACAAATGATTCCCTTCTCACTGGGGTAAGAGAAACAAAGGTAGAGAGTTAATGAAGCCAGCAGGGATTAACCAAACAGTTCAGGCTCCCCTTTGGAGCAGCAAGAGTGCTCTGAAGCAAACAGAGCCACTTGGCACTGGAAAACAGAGCCTGCTCTGCTTTGCTTGGAGGAGTCAAACCTCCTTTGATTACAGAGCCCTTCTCTCTTCAGGGGCTAAATTTACTATTAAATGCTGACTGAAGAGCCCTCTGCAGTGCTGACAGTTCATCTGCTAACTCAAAGCAAGGGGAGGGAAATGGCTTCTCCAAGAATTCAATCCCTTCCCTTTCCCTTTCCTCTTTTTTTTCCTTTTCTTTTCAAGAAGCAAGTAGAGGATTCCTTGAGACCACCTTGAGCAAGATTCTCTGCTTATAAAACTACAGCTGCTGTTCAAAGTACTTTTAAAATGGCCTGTTCAGTATACAGTTAAAAGTTGATTTCATCCTGTAGGAGTGTTAGTTAGAAGAGAGGATTGATTTAAAAGTAGGATTTAAGCTTCAGTTATTAAGAGATAACAACCTACTTCCTCAGGATCCAGTAACACTGAAATTAAAGATCCTAATTTAGGTGGCTAATTTAGGTTTCACGAGATTATTCTGCTGCATACAAAACCTGTTGTATCTATACACCTGGGATAAAACTGTTAAATGGGAAAAAAGAAAAGAAAATTGTAACTACCTTATTATGGTTAAAGACTTATTCTGGAACCTCAGTAAAACATAACATTCAGTATTCCATTAAAAACCCATTCTATTAGAGTAGAAATTATGTATAATAATTTAAAAGCTAGTTTGGACATGGCAACTACAATAGCTTTGTTAACTTTTGAGGAAATAAATACAAGGAAAAAAATATATATATATCATGGCTAAACTCCATTTGCATTGAGAACACCACGATTTAAGAAATCACTTTAGGTACAGAATATTTCAGCAATACTAAAGTACACCCAGAAGTGCAAGCTGATTACCTAGTTAAGCAAGAACATCTTGCCTTTATTTAATTTTACACATTGTTAAGTGCAGTGGCTTAAACGTGCTTGACATTAGCTGCAAATTACTTGTGGAAGTGGAGATATTCTCAACCACCAGGCTGAGCAACTGAAAAACTCAGCACTCACCTTTCTTTTCATGGCTGCAATATTATTGTCTGAAAACTCTGTTGCTCAATTGTTTGGTTTGTGGCTTGGTTGGGTTTTTTCCACATCTCATGTTTCATATTCATGTCTTTATTGACACCTGCTTGATGGATCTGCTGGTTTACACAACACCCCTGCCAGGAGTGCACACCCCTTGGGTGATCAGCAACAAAAACCTTGCTGTGGCCTGCAATCAGCACACAGAAATAACAACAAAAGCAGAATTCTCTCTACTCCCTTCTCAAAAATAAACATTTTAAAAGCTGAATATAACTAAACCCCACTCTGACTGGAAATTCAACATATTATTCCACTCCTGCTAGCTTGAAGATGTTTGCCTCTGTGAATTTCCTCAAAATAATGATATTTCCTCAAGTTAATGTATCTTTCCCTTCTACTCTGCTTTCACCAGCTACATTTGCCATTTTTCTGAGGCTACATTTTTTCTTTCCCCTCATCACAGCACCCTGAAAGGCAGCATTCAAAACCAGAAGGGCAAAGAATGTAAACATTGGTAACTCTAAAGACAGAAATAGCATTAAACCCCCATAAATAGGGTTAACTATGGAGAAGCATCATCCATGCCACACAAAAGCTATCCAGCAAGTAGCCACGTCTCTGAGAGTTTCTATTTTTAGTGTGGAAAACCCACTATGCTGGTAGGATGAGCAGAGAATAGTAACTTGATCTTTTACCTCCAGGGGTTTTTCTATTCTAATAAAAGGGAGAAGCAAAATGACCTCCCAGAAAGAGGGAGGGGAAGAGAAGAACAGAGAAGATGGACATGTGAAAGTGTTTGGAAAGGGAGAAAACATTCCGATAACCATGATGAGGCATCATTTCCATGTCAACTCATCAGGCAAGTCACAGCAAGTGATGCAAAAGAGTCTTGAGAAGCAGTCAAGGGAGTTTCTTCAGCTACCACTGGGTGTAAACCAGGAGTAACCCCTTTAACTCAGTGGAGCTGCATGAGAAGAGAGCTCAAGCTTGGACCTGGAACCAGAGAGGCAGAGGAAAAGCCCATCAAGCAACACTGACAGATTCTTTGAAACTACCAGAGTGTTTTTAGGTGTCATTTTCCAGTGCCCTCTGTGGATTTCTCCACCTCGTGGCAGTTTATCATTAACTATTCATTAGCTTTGATTATCAACCCCTTTCACAGCTACAATGGAGCCAAAGCTGCCAAGGGGCTCTCAGAATGCTCAGCTGTTGTTCTGTGTGAATGAGGAACAGGCTAAATTGAAATAAAGCACCCTCCTATCCAGCATAACTACATCAAAACATCTCCTTCTGTGTGACTACAGCAGAAAAACAGAACAAAAACACCACCTTCTGCCTCTAGCCACCATAATCACATCTACACTACAACGAGAATACAGGGGCTCCTTTGTCTCTTTCTTTGCAAATACAATGCATACCTCATGCTTTGTAAATTGAGCCTATTATGGCATATTCTTTCCTACCTATTTTCTTAAATATACAACCCAGAGGTCTCAAAATACACAGGCTTTTTCATACCTCGCTAAAATCTGGTATTGTGGCTTCTAATGATGGGCTGCTGAGTCCCCCTGATCACTTTTTGTAGTGTTGGTGAGAAGACGCAGCCTAAGGGAAGAGATGAGCAGAGATGTGACAAATTCCTTAGGGCAGAAATTAGTTTAAGACTATGTACAAATTATTGTAAGATATAGGTCTCAACAAATTAATGTGTGGTAATGGGGTGATAGACCCACTGCCTTCATCAGCTGCCAGGAGCAATCAAGGCAGAACTGTCAAGGAATTTCGCAGGTAAAGCTGCAATGGTTAAGAACCAGACACCTGCATTCCCAGGAGCAGCTCATTTGCATCACTGAGTTGTTCTTTTCTCTTTCTGTTTTGAACCTGCCCCGAAGGCCACACGAAGAATGCAAACGAAAGGATCTCCAGTTAGTAATCACAACTCCTGCGGCATGTGAATTCAGCAGCACGGCTCGCTGGGAGACACCCTGCATTTTACAGTCCCCACTTTCACCTCAGGAAGTTCAACAGAGAAAAGCAGCTCTGCCTCAGAGGGCAAGGTGGTACAGTCGGTGGTTTGACCAGCTGGGGACTTCAGCTTGAAGATCAACCAAAGGAACTATTTAGAGACAGTGCCTAAACTAAAATTTAAACTATGGTCAATAAAAGAATGAGCTTATGATGATGAATGTCCCCCTCTGCCCCCAGACATAAATACGATTAATTAAAAATCTTGAGATTGCAAGGAAAAAAAACCACCCAAAACTGGACTCTGCTCACTCCTGAAGTCATGGAATATCTTCTCTTTATACCTAGAACCAAATTTTGTTTGAATTCTGCACACTTCCCTTCCAGTGTCCCAAGATTCACAGTAAGATCAGGTGCACATATGTAGGACACAGCCTGTTTCTCACTTTTATTTGCCATATAAAACAGCTGGCCAACGAGTTCCTGGTTTCTGTCTGTGTCCTCCTTGGTGCTCTGCAAATATTAGGCCATATATGAACAAGAACAGATGCAGACACTCCTAACATCCTCCATCAGTGATTAATGGCTGTGACCTAACCCTTTTGGAATAAAAATCACGAGATAATTACATTTTTGTAATAATACCAACCTTGAAACATAAAATTCATTTAACAGCACAGATTATTAGCATAGCCCAGGAACATTCTTCTTTTCTTTGCATAAGAAAAAGGACAGTTTTAGCTCTGGCAAATGGTATAAGGGATACAGTTAATTGAGAATTATATCCAGGCACCATCTTTGCTTAAGGAAACAGCTCCTCAAAAGCAACCTGTGCAAAAAAACTCAGGTGAGCTGTAGTCTCTTTACTCGAACTGGATGGGTCCAATAACAGCCAGAGTTACTGGAAGCAAACCCACCTGCTCATCATAAAAAGAGGCCAAGATCATTTACTTCAGGATATCAAAGAGGACTTTGTTTTTATTTCTAAAATGAAGGAAAACAACGGGTGTCTGAAATATGTAAATATATAAAGAAACTGACCAGAACTGTGAACTAAATCCAAGGGAGAACTGTGATGAAAGTTTTCCTCTCCATAAAACGTGTGCATTCAGTTTTCTGTCACCCCTTACGACCTTCAGTGAAGACCACAGCTGATATTTAGGCAATTCCACACCTCCAGCATCAAAACAGAAGCAGGCTGACTTCACTAACCACAACTGCCTACTGCTGCCATCAAAGAGAGTCCAAAACCTCCAGCCACGCTTGGTCTTCTCTAAATGGAAACCAGTGGAGCTGTAAACAGTACTGCAAAACCCAGCTAGCAGGGCCCTTACACATCATGGAATATCATACTAAAATACACTAATAGAAGCATCTGGAGCACAACTCCTGCTCTGAATGCACTCCAGCACATGGGAGAAGCAGGTATGCAGCACTCACTCTCAAGCATGACAGCCAGTCAGCAGACAGTAATGGCAGGAGAGGGGAAAGAGCTGTCTTGAAAAAGAAGGGAATCACACATTATCCCTGAATTTAACACTTGTACACAAAAGCATTTACCACTTTTATTGAGCTATTTGTCAGCTTTCTGCTTCCTTTAAACATCAGTCTCCATCCCTCTGTCTCACAGACTAACTTTCCTATCATGATTCATCTAGATGGAGCCAGGGCAATATTTTGTTGGCTTGATTGGTGTGCTGTTCAGCTGATGGCTGCATCCCTTCAATGGGAGCTGCAAGCACCTGTTTCATTACTACCTGATCAGTAACTGCAAAGCCACAGATGGATGTCACTATGGAAACATGAGTGATTATTACAGAGGCCAATGAAACGAGAATGGGTGCCTCCAGAAGGCAGCAGCTTCCTTCCATTCCTTTTTCCTAGAACACCTTTCAATAATGGTTTCAGGAACATTCCTTTACTGAAAGCTCAGGCTGGCATCTGCAACACCAGCTATCTCTACATGTTACTCTCTTTTGTTTTGTTTCCCTAGCCACCCGAGTGGAAAGGCAGTGGACAACCTGTGTGAGTTATGCATCCCTGCAGGACTGGGAGGTCACCTGCCCTTCCAGGAGTCCAGGGGTCCCTCTGAGCTCTGAAATGTGAACACAGCATCTTAGTCACTTCTACAGTTGCTTCAGTTCTGTAGGGGCCACTTCAACAACCACAACCCCAAGGCACAGAGATCTCCATGAGCACAGAACTCCTTTTCTCCTGGGAGGACTGTCACTTACCAAGGAAAAATCTTCAGACCATTCCCTCTAAGGACCCTGAGTGCACTGTGTGCTGGCAGAAGGTCAAGTAAATAGCACCGTGGTATCTTCCCAAGCTGTGGTCCTCATTACACCCAGAGCTCAACACACAAGCACTGAGCAGGCAGCACTGTTTGGAGATAACAGTGGCGGGCTCAGAGCAGGGTGAGTGGTGCAGCAGCCGGCACGGTGCAGAAAGGAGTCCACCCGGACCCACCTCCCCAAGGTCACGCAGACCACGGAGCTCTGACATCAGCGCTTTTGACGGGCCCGTTTCTGATGACGGCGAGCGCGGCAGCAACAGCTCTTGCTTGGCTGCCGGAGCTCCCCGCCCACATTTCCCAGCGGGGCTGCCCCGGGACCGAGCGCTGCCGGGGGATGCGGAGGGATGAAGGAGGATGCGGAGGGTGGCGGCCTCGGCGCTCCGCTTCACCGCTCCTCAGGGATGCGCGAAACGGAGCCGAGGGCGGGATCGCTCCGCGCCCATCCCCACCCTCCCCATTCCTTGCCACGGCAGCGGAGCAGGGAAGAGCGGGGGCATCGCCCTGCGGTGCCTGCTCTGGTAGCCGGGGAGGGCAGAGCTCGCGGGGAGCAGTGGCAGCGCCTCACTCGGCACCATCCATCCATCCATCCATCCATCCATCCATCCATCCATCCATCCATCCATCCATCCATCCCTGCGTGGGGGCGGCTCGCGTGTGCTGTGGTGT
>JANHGL010019209.1:15456-31943 GCA_024611195.1 Ceyx melanurus | reverse complement strand
AATATTATTTTTTACAATTTGTTTTTGGAGTAAGATTCTGCACACCAGTATGCTTTACCAACTGCTGTTCACAAGCAGGATTTCAGTTTTTTAGAGGTAAAGTAGGCTTTGATAGTTTTAGGGTAAGTTTTATGGGAGTTTTGTGATTTTTTTTTGTGGTTCCTGTTTGAGATGCTTCAGCTTCGGTCAGCTTGATACAAATGTTTTATTAAACTGAATATTAATGCCTGTTGCATCTTCTTGTGATTCCTGTGAAACCAGGGAGAATCCAGAGCCTTTTACCACCACATCCTGCTTTCTGTGGCAAATGGTGTTACAATAAACAAGTGTATACTAAAGCTTTGACTAGCATTAAAAAACAATGAATTTGGCCCATTACTAGTCATAAGTAAACTAAACACAATCAAATAATGGTTAAGAACAAAAATCATTCTCGTGTTATGTCAAATTGAAAAAGTTGTGTGGGCCAAGAAGAAATGGTTCTGAAGAGTAAAGCTGCTGATGCTGAGGTTATGATGCATTTTGGATGTTTAATTAAAGGCCAGATCTGTTTTGGTGGTGCAAACTGACTGCTCATTAGCACCTAGAGCTGTGAAGTGAATTTCTGGAGCATGTGTCCCACTTTTGTAGCAAGGGAATAGAATAATTCCATGTGCTCAAAGACAGCTCCAACATACAAGGCAAGAGAAGATACTCAAAAACTCCATTCCCCTGATCTAAATTTTAAAAATATTTTCTTAATTACAGACACAAATATATAGTTTAATTATTACCACGGGGTCTGGTGTATAGGATACAAACTTCGCCATGTCAGTCGCCCTCATCTGAGATCCAGCTGTGGGCTATTGTGTTTGCACAATAAACCACAACTGTCCTGGCCCCAGTGCAGCACCTCATCTGCAAGAGAAGAGGTGGTAAATGCAACTCACATTTCCTTGACTTAATCTGCAGATTGGATATTAAGGAAGTGGGAAATGTGTGTCTGATGACCCCACGCTATGTCTATACTTGATAATAAAACATGACAAAGATCATAGCTTGGCTCACACTCATACACGTAAGCTCTCTTCCTTCCAAAACCAGACTCCTCAGATAAAAGCTTTGCTTTCCTGTAGTGAATTTGCACTTCTCTCTCATTGGCTTCCTGCTTTTTTGATTTGTTTGTTTGCTTGTTCAACAATTTTGAGATAAATCCTCTCTCTTCCTTCTAAAAGAGTTGTACTATCATGTTACTACACCTTTTTGTACCCAGAATGACAAAACTTCCCACAGCAAAAAAGCCCTGTACATCCTGGCAGAGACTGGTGGAATAGGACATGATGATGAAATTACATTCTTGCTTGGAACCCATCCCTTATTTGCCTATTTTTAGTCTGAGGACCAGACCACAGAGCATGTGAGCACACCTTCAGTTTGCAGCACCTGGCACTTGATCTGAGACCAATGCTTTTAAAATTCCCCAGCTTTGCACAGAATTAATACAACTCAAGCCCATCCTGCAGATTCTGTAGAATTACAAATTGCTTTGCTTTTCTGGCACCAATGAAGATGCTGCTGCTGCCCAGACATCCCCATCACTGTTGCTTCTGGTGATGACAGTTCTGTAGGTGCTGTGGTCTATTAGGTAAAAATTGCCTTTTATCCTCGTCTCACTCTGAAATCTTCTTTGTATTCTGCTATTTTAGCTATTTTTATGTTGTTGTTTTATAACACCACCAAAAACAGGAGCCTGTATTTCTATATATACTATATAGTTCAATAGGGTTCAGTTGTAAACTGCCAGTATTTTGCCTCAGAATGCAGTACTCAGTAAGGTCACATCCTCTGCTTGGATAAATTAGAGTTGCCCATTAAATAGAACTATTCTGATTTGTGCCAGTTCAGGGGATGGTCTGTTATGATGTGAAGAAAATGTATAATTAATAATTATACAGTTAACAATATAAATTACTTAATGATTATAATTAGACATAGTATCCTTGAAGTCTGATGAAGGAATATATCTCTCCTATTTGGTACAGACGATTCTTGGACACTCTAAAATTATACATCCAATACTCATCCATATCAGAAGAATTAATTCCAGATAGGAGTGAAGATTTAAAAACTACCCCCTCAGGAAAAACTCTGAAATCCATTTGTCTAGTAGAGACCTTATGGACAATCAATTTAGCATGAACCTGGTTGTGTAGAAAAATAAAAGCCTATAAAAATTAAAAAACAACAAACCTAAAAATCCAGGTTAACCCAAAATAATTATCTTATCTCATAAATTAAAAACATACTTAAGAGTCTTCAGTAGTTGACTGCCAGAAGGAATTTACGTATCAGAAGACTTGCAAAGGCCTGTCTTAATGTCCAGAGTGCTTCAATATACTTATAAAAGTCACAGACAACAGGCTAAAGAATACTTCAAATGTATTTGTAGGTACTACTAATGTGAGAAGGATTGGGAATGAAACAAAAAGATACAGGTACAGCTTGCTGCTTAATAAACCCCAGGCCATTCTTTCCCTCCAATGCAAACATTCATGGAACAGTTGGAACTAACATGACTGAAAACCCTGCTGAAGGATCAGCTGAAAACTGCATATTGGAGACTGCAAAATGACATGGCAACTGGTTCAGAACAAGGAATAGGGTGTAAATGCATGAACAGTGCTGGGGGAAGATGTTCTTTTCAGTCACAGACATTGTAAAGGAACCCTGAAATTGCACCCCAGTAATACACCGAAGGCCAGAAATAGAGTTGGAAATATTTAGACAAAAGGGAAATTCACTGAAAATAGGATGAAATAGGATAGGAGTGAGGTACTGTACTCAGGTAATATAAACAGCCAGTAGGTGGATTACAAGATTTTAGTTCCTCTTTGAAGTTTGTTTCCACATTGATGTTTGAGTCCATCATCTTGATCTGCTGCCTCCCTGTTAACGTGTGTGAATCTGGGGTTGCCTGTGCAGTTTGGTTATGATTGGGTATGAGGGTAAACCAGCTGATAATCTGCTGACAGTGCTTACTGCAGATAAGTAATCCTTGTGTCCTAGAACTGTTTCACCTGCAGCCTGCAGTTTCTGCCTTTTCAAAGAAGGCAAGAGACAAACAAAATACCTGCTCTCACAAATGCAAATTACATCCTAAATAATAGGGCTAGAAGGCTTCGTGTCTCTCATGATGTATATCCACAGTTCAACCTAACACTGAGGTCTTCCCTCAGTCTTAAAGTAGTCCTTACTCAGAAGGAATCCTTCTGGAAGGGTTCAGCTCACTGGAAATCTTAATCTGCCTTCTCTAGATATAATTCTCTCTTATAATAGGCTTTATAATAATTTGCTTCTACAGACAGGCACCCCAAAAATGCACCTGTACCCTTCTGTAATTCAATAGATACAATGCCTATATATTATAGGCCTTATATATATTCTCTCCAGTACCTTCATACTGTGAATAGAGCAATATTATATATATCTAATCTGCAACAATTCTTTCCTTAGGCTTCTACCATTTATTTTTCTAGTATTTAGATTAAAAGGAAGCATTTTGGTGGTTTTTTTTTTTTCTTGGTTTAATAATTACCTTCTGATGACATTTAAACAAAAGGAATTAAACTAGAATGCAAACAAACATGCAAAAGAAGCTACTTGGGCTCCTAAGCCATGTTTCCACAGGCATCTGAGTGAGGAATCCCTTTTTCTAAGCCACAAACACATCATTCTCCAGTGAGCATGGTTTGTATAAAGCTGTATTGTTCCCTCCACCAACCCATTTAGAGGGCTTTTTGTGGTTTTGCTGCCTTCCCTCCCCCCACCCCCCAATTCTATACAGAGCCATTTTTTTTTTTTCTCTTTTTTATTCTTACTACTGCTGTGTCCTGCTCCCCTCTTTGACCTCTGCAAGATGTAGCAGAGCTCAGACTCCCAGCTCTCAGCACACAAACTATCTCAAAGCAGCTCAGTCCTCAGGAACACACTGTTCTGTCAGCCTGGGCCAGGGATCAGGAGCTTCTCTGAATGGATCCTGAGCCCCTCAGCTTCTGGCAGCAGGGTGAGCAGCAGGGCAGGGAAGTCAATGGCTCAGCATTTAGCCTGTGTCAGCAGTAACCCACACCCTCATCTTCACAGGTATCTAACAACAACAACCACCCAAAAAAACAGAACATGGAATACTGGATATTTAGGGTTGCTTCCAAACCATTCTTCTCAACAGATGATGCTGTGAAGAGAGAAGGGTCTTTTCTTCCCCCAGTAGAATCAAGGAGTGATGGAACTGAGATAAAGAACAGTTCACAAAATTCAGCTGCTGTTTGTCACCCACGGTGATTAAATCCATCGTTAAAACGATTAGATTTTCTTTTGTTCTTTACTCACTTATTTTGATTATGCTGATAATAATTACATAGCAGGAGTAAGAGACCGAGAGTAACATTTTACCCATACTAATTATGTTTCACTTCACCTTTCTCAGATTCTATTAATTATAGTTCATGGTTTTAGCAAACCACTCTTACCTTTGAAGTGCACTCAAAGAAGGAAGAAAAACAAATGTAATCTCTGATTCCAGTGTACTCATGCAAGCCCTGTTAACCCACTGATTAAATGATCCAGCCTTGCACAATTATCCCTGTTAAGCAAAGGCAAAAAGGTGGCTTTCCTAGTGACAGCTGAGATATCCATTCATTTTCACTGAAATGTGAAAAATATTAAAGAATGTTAGTGTTTCACCTTAATGTTCATAAACTTAAATCAGGATACATTCTTGCATTTGAAATAAATTATGGTGTTTCAGCAGGGATGAGAGATGACAAGTTAGTCCCTCGTATTTTAGATTGCATGGCAGAGTTTGTATTTCTGGCTACAGTTTTATACAACACCACTTAATAAAACTTGAGTATTTTGCTTAATGCAAATGAACATAATTTGTTGGTTTTAAAGGAATAACTAGATAAAAGGTATAATGTAAAACAAAACACATGTCTGATTAACTATTTTTTCCCCATATTCAGTATCTCTGTCTTCCAGACCCACAGTCATCCAGAGTAAGATTTAAAGTGGCCACACAAAAATTCTACTAATAAATCCAACAGCTCTAGTCTCTGGTCAGGGGGTTAACTGGTAGGGTCTGGCTACAACCACACCCTTATTCCTTCTTTGCCTCCAAACCAGTATTGCCACAGCTGCTGGAGCCAAGGCTTGAGGTGTGGGTGGACCCTCTCAGGGTTGGGGTATGAGGTAGGGCTGCAGCACCCTAGGCACCAAGACACTCTGGGCACTCGTGTGTGCTCTGGACCCATGCAGTTGGACAGCTAGAGTGTCTGCATTCAAGAAAGAGCTTTTATTCACACTAACAGATCTATCCAGACATTTCTTTAGCTAGTTAACAGACAATTCTTGTGGGTATCAAAAGCCTCATGGAGGCAAATGACTTGATATTGCTGCTTCTACTCTGCTAAGGAAATGACACTGCTTTGACATGATCTGACATGGCTCTTATTTTTACACCACTATCTGATTTTAAGGGCAGGCACTTGCCTCACCTCTCCTGTAGAAGCAGCCACACATAACTACAGTCCGTGCCAAGCCAGTTCATTGAATGCCACTATGTTGAAGTTCATCAGGCCCAAAATACTCCAAAATATATAATTTAGATAAGGCTGGGTCACTGAAGCATGAACTCAATATTTAAGGGTATTATTTGCAGCACATCTACTACGTGCTGTGTGATAATGGTGAAAAAATGCTGGGTAACAGACTGATCAACAAGTAACACTGCAAAGCTTTTCCACTGCTAGGGTTGTGTTTTCTTGTACTGGTACTGTCAGTGATAAGTGCCTTTGGCAGCACCATCTCTTTTTCTTCTCTCAGTCCATTTCAGTGCTTCCACATTAATATTTTATATTGAGCCAGATTCTTTCTCTAAAAATATCTCAGCTAGTATCAGTTTAGAGTGACTCCACTAAGTCAGCACAGCAGTACCTAGACATTTTCTGATTTTAAGCATTCTGAAGAGCTGAACTGCTTTGCAACAGCATGATTTCACAGCCCAGCTTGAGAGGCTTTTTGCAGATCCTAAACATTTCCAGGTCCCCTTGTCTATAGTTGTTTGTATTCGCCTCTCCTGTTCTGATTTCACTGTTTAAAGGGCAAGGAAAGTTTACTGAATGGAAAGACCTTGCAGTCTACAATATCAAACAGTGAGTGACCTCAAAGGAAAACATATTTCATTAAAAAGAGAGTTTCCTTGCAAGTCCAGCTTGTTTTACCCACCCAGATCTGCCTTTTTGCTGCCTCTGTGGTAACACATGTTTTATATGAATCTATATTAAGATGAATTTTAACCTACAAATAACTAGATGCAGATATGCAGTAGGAGGGAATTCCTACAGGCTGATGTAGAGCTTTTTAAGCAGTAAAATTAAAAATAGCACATAAAACCTGACCAGTAGATTTGGATCTGAACCAAGGCAACACATTTGGGAAACATTATCAAGTTTATCAGGGGTAACATATCACAGAAAATCTGCTTCTGTTTATAGGCCATATATTATCCATTTTTGACATTTCCCTTTTTTCTTCAACGCTTCTTACCCCTAAGCAAATATGTTAGACTTAACTGAAATGTGAGATAATGCACTGGTCTTTTAATTTTCTTTCCCTACAGGACAAAAGCAGATCTGACTAGAAGTAAAATAAAAGTAATGAAATGTATGTGTACACACACACACACAAAAAAAAAAAAAAGAAAAAAAAGAAAAAAAAGAAAAGAAAGAAAAAAAAAGAAAAAAAGAAAAAAAAAGAACAAAAAAGAAATTGCCAGAGTAGCACTGGTAAATGGAGAAACCAGCCTTAAGAAAAAACCCACAAAAACATAAAATGCCTCATAACATTAAATTAAGGGCCAAATTCTGTCCTTCTCTATGCTGTTTTGCATTGCATGATATGTAAGTAGCATGTTATAGACTTCTGCCTCATACAACAATGTATGTAATGAAAATATTTTCAATGTCTAGGACACCTATATTATAAGGCTATGCCAGCACAGACTTTTTTTGTCCATGGTTGTCAGAATTTTTGCAGGTCAAAGCAATTTAGAGGAAGCAAGTCCAATATCTAACTTGGGAAAAACACAAACAATGAAAGCAAATTCAGGCTTGGTAAATGACCTGGTCCCTTGATATTGCTCAGACAAATTCTTACTCCTATCAACACAATAAACTTTAAATGAGAAAGAGCTGTAACTTTATTTGCCTTTGAATTGTCTTTGAAATAAAGGTAGGCATTAAAAGTCAGTTTCAACAGCATCCAAAGTCAGCCAAGATTCATGCAGTCTTACTACTGAATGCAGTTCAAGTTGAATCCCAACCTATTTGAATTCTCCAAGTAAGAGTTGGCTTGTCCACAGTAATAATCCAGGACTTCCATAGTCCACAGTTGACGAGGCATTTTTGGGGGTGATTCAGTGAATTTAGAACATGTGACTTGAAAAAAGAATGAGGATCTTTTAGTGGCTTGTGTCTCCACAGTCTTTGGAGGACTGCACATACCAGGATGTGGTTTGATACCTCAGGCAAAGCCCATGGCTGTTGCAAGCAGTGTCCCTTGAAATGCCAAATGAAAATTCAGGCTGTAACACCTGCTACTTGTATTTTCAAAATGTCTGTGGCAGGGGAGGACTCAAAAGTAATCTTCAAAGAGCCTGCCAGGTCAAGTTGATGTGGAAGAATTAATCTGCTTCAAATGAGGACAAGAATATATTTTCTAATTTTGAAGAGGTGATTAAAAATATGTATATAAATTAATGAAATCAAAAAGTAGGTGAGAGGATATCCAGTAGCTCTGATGCCAGTTCTCTGAGCATTATTTTCATTCTGCTTTCAAGATCAGGGAGGTAAATGACCCATCACTACAAAGTCTAGAATGTTCTCTTTCATATTTATGCTTCTTGACCCATAAAGTCAATAAAATATGTTTCAGAGAATTCTTCCAGCAGAAGGTTCTAATACGATTGTGATACAATTGAATGATCACCCCAGGAGAAATGAACTTTCCAAGTACACACAAAATTCCAGACTGACTTTTCACACAAGGCAAAACCCTGCTATTTCATGGACCTTATGTTTTACACAGAAATGGCCCCACTACTACCTGGAATGAAAATAATCTGAATTAAACTGAAGCCTGTACTGCTTAGAGCTAAACACCACAGATATCTGCTTGTTAGTCTTTAGTGTCTGATTTTAATTCAGTATGGCGCTTCAAACTCTTCTTAAATTGAGAAGTATTAAAGAACTGAGGAATCTCAAACTCTCCAACATGAACAGTAATCAGTGGCTTGGGCACCTGTGTCAAACTCTACCCAAACTATTCCATCTTTCCTCAGCTCAGTTACATCATGCCTCTTAATTCAAACTACTTACATATGTAAAACCTCTCTTTCCATTTGGAAAATACATAAGGAGGACTGCTGATACCTATTTGAAAATAATCTTGTCTTGGAAGTAATATGTTTCAACAAAGTAATTTAAAGTATTTTCAGATAGCATGCATTTAAATACTTTTGCTGGTTTCACTTAACCTACACTGGTTTGTATTATTTAAAAATTTGGCCAATTATATCATGTATGACAGAAAAAAAAAAGAAAAGAAAAAAGATCTTATTTGCATATATCAAAGTAATTACAGCTGTACAACATATAATCAGAAGAGTGGGTTTCAATGTGAATGTGAAACCACTGAACAAAAGGAATCTTCATTAGCTTTTAAGCTTCCAAATATAATAAAGCAAATGTCACTTTGAAAGGCTGTGTTAAATAAATGTGGCATTCACCCTGTATTTTTAAAACACAGCTGCAAATAACCAGCTAATTCACTGGTTACAAATAATCTTTCACTGTGTAATTATCATATCTATTATGAATGTTTACATATGTGTAATCTAGAATTAATCAGAAAAAAAACGTACATTTCACCTGATGCGTGTTAAAATATCTCAAAAAATCCTTTAATTAGATTGTCTAGATAATACAATTTTTTTTTTTCTCCAACTAAAATTTTCAAAGACATAATACCTGTTTCAGTCTCCTATTGATACATGAAGTGTTTCAGTTAAGTAGGACCATGTTCAGTGAAGTTCTTCTAAGAAACCTAATTCAATTCCAATGTAAGGAATCTTGTTTGGGAAGGTTTCTGTTAAAGTGTCCTTGAGCTCTGATGCTGCATGCTATTTAAGTCTGAGTTTAAAAGTGCCTATAATTAATCACAGCCTTGTATGTAATACAAAAAGAAATGACATGAAATGGATTTTAACTTTTTTTTTTTTTTCACCCAGCCTAAACTAAATCAAAGACATGGAACTATCATATTTCAACTGTCAGACGTTTCTTTATTATGAATTTATAAAGACACAAATAGAAACTGCACAGAATATCCTAGCAGAAAAAAATTTTAAATACTATAAACCCATTGCATTTGATTTAGAAATGTATCTGAAATTGTCAAATATGAATAATGTTGAAAACACAGTATTAATCACTTTGCTCAATAACCTTCTGAGAAACATTACCAAGATGAAGTTCAGTTTCTACCTCTCTGAATTCACTGGGAAGACTCCATTTGCAAGAGCAGAAGGCACTAAAAAGTGGATCCACAATTGGAATGAGAACACTCACAAGCTGTAATAGCAATTTTGATCCAAACCACAGACATATATTCTAACCTTTAGGTTCTGTTAGCAATTTTTAAACATCAAGTGCTTAATACACAAGTCTAACTATTTAATTGTCAACGGCACAAATATCCAAGACAAGAGAGTTATATTAATTCCAGAGAGACCCCAGATTAAGATCTGTTGAAATATTTATGTTAAATCTTCCTCTTAAACTAGGGATTAGTGCTTGGTTGGTCTACTTTTTAACTATATACTTATGGATTTTCTAGAACACCTACTGCACTGTTCATTTCAGTTTTAATTTCAAAGCAGTCAAGCACAAGAGATCTCTGTAAGATTCTCATGTTACACCATTGATCTGCACTAGCAGAAGACTCCATTTGTTCAGTAATAAGCAACTCAGGTCAAAGGCCATGACTGAGAGAAGACAGAGGGTATCATTTACACTTGTGTCAATCAGAAACAGCTCCATTGAAATCAGCTAAGTTACACTCATCTCAAACTGGTGTGAAAGAAAATTCAGAGTTTTCAGAATTTGGATTTTGTGGCAGTCAGGAACTCACCTTGAGTAGTCTGTACCAGGAATCATACAGACTAGTAAGTTAAAATACTAGATATTGGCTTTTTCATCAGAATGAGTAAAATTCACTTGGGAAGTTTAGTTTGGCTCGTTCAGGGATCTGGATGGAAGAACTGCACGGGATACAGCCTGGAAAGGAGCTCAGGAGAGCTAACTTATTTTCATGGATCACCTCCTCCAAACTCAAGAACACTCCTTCCTGATAGACACAAAGCCAAGTATAAAGATGGCAGGAGGCCTGCATGGATGAACACAGAGCTCCTGAGCAGACTCTAAATCTAAGGAAGCAACATGCAGAAAGTGGGAGCAGGAACAAGAGATGCAGGAAGAATATAAAGACCCTGCCTGGGCATGCCCAGTTGGGCCTAGCAAAGTCAAAGCCCTTCTGAAGTTAAATCTAGTGTCAAGGACCTCAGTGCTTGCTTTGACACAGTCTTTAACTCCTGAAGAGTTATCTTCAGGAATCCCAGGCCCCTGAGATCAGAAGGTCTGGAGCAAGGAAGACACTCTTGAAGAAGGATCAGGTTAGGGAATATTTAAGCAAGCTGGACATATACAAGTCTAAGGGACATGATGGGATGCACCACAAATGCTGAGGGACCTGGTTGGCTTGTTTCTCTTGGCTTTAGCAAGGCTTTGGACACTCCCTCCTGTAACATCCTCACAGACAAACTGCTGAAATATAAATGAGATAATCAGACAGTGATATTTACTAAAAACTGGCTCAACTGTCAGGCTCAAACAGATTGTGATTAGCAGCCCATGTAGAGGCCAGTCACCAGTGGCACAGCCCAGTGGTTGACACTGGGACCAATACTGTTTAACATCTTCACTAATGACCCAGAGGTTGGGAGAGAATGCTCTATTAGGAATTTTGCAGATGGTATAAAATTGGGATGAGTTGTTGGTACACCAGATAGTTAGTATAGTAAATATAACAAGTTATCTTATATACTATTTATGTCTTACTTCCAGTTTAAATGTAGCTGAAATACAATACAGAAAGCAACACAGAGAAGACATTGTTTTGTAGATTTTTGTAAACATGAGAAACATTAATTTATCTGAGTGATGTGGTCCATGACATACCAGTAAGTGTAATCTTAGTCTTACCCTTCATGACAGCAACTTAGTAAAAGCAGAAAGCTTAGAAGTCAAAAAATACCTTTCAAACACATCCATTTGTTTTCAGCAGCAAATTCTAGTTTTTAAAATATATATCACCCTAAAATAGTATTTTCTTCCACCACAAAACAAGCAGATTTTTAGGGCTGTTCTAACCAGAACTAGTCACACTCAGTTATACAATTTATGAAATGTCATTACAAGGCTTAAATACTTATCATACTACAAACATGTATTCTAACATAATGAGCCAAAGTAAGAAGAAATACTGACAAAATTCAACAACTTTGACTGTTAGACTATATAGCTCTATTTCTAAGAGCAATTTATTTGTATAGATTAAATGGATCATTCTGTGGTGACATTATTATAATTGCAACCTGAGATGGCCACCATATCCTAGAATGACTAATGTGAAGATATAAGTCAGAGATTCATGCCCTCTACTTTGTACAGCAGTATCAAAAATTTCCCCTGGTCAGGATGAATGCCAAGTGCCAACAACCATCAGAAAAACCCAGGAATTAAGTGACATAAGGTTGTATTTTTGTGGCATAGAAGTGAAACAATTTAAATGCTTTTAAAATAAACTGTAAACTGGATCTATAAAGGTGAACCTACATAAAGACAAACCTACTAGACCTCAGATCTGAAACTTTAAATGAGGTATTTCTCCAACTGTTTATGTTTTCTTTAAATATAGACAGTCCAATGATTACTGTACCAAACTTTTTATTATTTCAAACAAACTTCTGTACAAAAACATCAAATCAAGCAAAGAAATTCAGTGACTGAAACAGCACAACAACTCACAGAATGCTTTAAGGTTTACATTTTTATTATACAAATGACAAATAGCTTTTCTCTGGGCTACTTAAAGGTAAGACTTCATTGTTTGACAAATAATTGCAGGTAAGCATGTATTAACTTCAGTTACCAAAGCTCAACAGAATGACCTGTCATCCACCTAGATTCACCTAACTGTGACTATGAACAAAGCAGGATTTCCCCAACAGATATTTTCAAATGTCCCCCCATTAAAAATGGAGCTTGTAAACAGTGGCTACACTACTGTGAAATACTACTGTGGAAAAGCAGTGTGATCACTGCTTCCAGGAAAAGGAAACCAAACTAGTGTGATTTCTAACTCTGTTCCCAACACCACCACTGGGATCTGCTGCTACAGCTGCAGATGTGTGACATGGACTCTGGAGTTGTGGTGCTGTGCAGTATCACAGCACACAGAATGTTGGCACCTATGGGTTCTGATAAGGCTTGAGAAACCTCATAGTGGTTGTTCTGCTCAGAAATAAACTCTAAGGCTATCCCTACTCCAAAGAATTTATCATATCAACACTGTTTAAGGACTGAGTTCCATGACTCAATTTGTCAGAGTGCAGCTGAGTTTCAGCAGACCAAATGCTTCTTCAAAGTCTTAAGGTAAATGTTTTTAGAAGTGATATACATGAAAATTCCAGTGAGAGCACACAAACTCTGATTTATATACACAGCAATAAGCAAATACAAATCTGAATCTGTGCACAAGAACTGGAGTTTTCACACATACATGCAAGCAAAGTACACAAAATTGAACACATTTTCAGAACATGACCTCTGCAAGAATATGTACAGCAACTGCAGACCACCCAGAAGACACACTTAACAGAGAATGAGCACTTTGCTCCTTTTGGCAAAGTATTTCTGTTCCATTTACTGGAAGAATTACTAGACAGTAAGAACAAACAACTCAGCAAGGAACTCAACTCCTTGAAGCATCAGTCACATCTCAAAAGCCAAGGAAGAGCAGTGAGCTGATACAAGATTTCTGTGGTGACTCTGAATCATCTAATGAATGATGAAGCTCCCACAGAGCTTGATGGAGTACCTAAGAACAGCTCAGCTCTTAATATTGATTTAGATCATCCCTACTTTGATGAGGCCAATATGATATTAGGGAAGTTTGCTGCTACAGAAGAGTGTTCTGCTTCATACCAGTTTATATCAGCAAAAAATCATACTTACCATGTAGAGCTGTCTGAGAAAGAACAGACATCATAATATATTTATACTAAAAAACCCTTTCTAATTAAGTCAAGGCATTAGTATTTTCCCTTTACTTTTTAAATCTAATATAATTATGCAGGATTTTCAAAATGTAGCAATGGTCTTTTTATTTATATTGAATCTAAAAAAGGATATGAGTTTCCTGAATTGCTGAAAGGTACAGGTTATACTTAATAAAAAGGTAAAATGACCTCTTTGCAATACATTTTTGGATGTTAGCCAGGAGATAATACTTAAAATTAGGTAGATATCCACTTAATACAGGAAAGACTATATTTTATGAGTGATGACCATTCAGGTATTCTTCTATTCATACAAGTTTGATGAGATCCTAAAACCAACTGACAAAAAAACCTGTGCACATGTTCTTAAAACATAACCTATAATTTTTACTTTCTCTTATATTAAATTTCTCCTACTTTATAGTTCCTTTTGTGTGGTATCTGACATTTCAGTTTATTTGACTTCCATTTTGTCTTCATTACTTCTTACTTCTCTCACAGAGAAGGTGTTTAAGGATTAAAATGCACAGATAAACTGTAGTAGCTGAAGTATCTAAGTAAAAAAGTATTTTGAAAGTCAAAAGATAAAGGCTAGCATAAAAACTTAGGTTGCACTATATAAAGTCAGTCAGGTTATGAACAGATTTGTATATTTTTAGTAACATGAAGAAAATGGTTATGTAAATCCACACAAGTATTAACATCAAACTGTATTAAATTATGTAAACATACACATCTTCTGTGATCAATACAAACATCTATTTGTCTCAGGATACTACTGCAGCATAGCTCGAATTTGTTTGGAAGTAGATTCATCATTCAGGTGTTTTGTAGTGAACCTAGAAATTGCAAGTTAGAACAATATTTTATAAAATGAACAAGGATCAGAAAAGCCTGAAAACATCAGTGCCTGCTTTTGAAACCAGTGCAGTTCAGTTACACAAAGGAGGAATTTATATGTCCCTCTAGTCACTGATCACTGGAATTTAACTGTTAATAGTCAGGTACTCTTTATCTTAAATATCCCTTGTAGTAATTTTTTCCCTGACAATAGGTGGAGGACTGTGGCTAAATCCTGGCTAAATACTGCTTGACATCTGTCTATGATACTGTCATAATTTTGGGTTGAACTTAGCTCTTTATTTTTTCCAGTTAAAAGCCTCAGAAGAAATAAAATCATAGAAAGACATAAGAAATAGGGTAAATAATAACAGGATTTAGGACTCTAGATTGAATTTTGGCTTAATCTATAAACTTAATTTTAAGCAGCTTTCTTAAATGTCGTGGGGAGGACTGAAGGGCTTTAGTATAATTTTTTTTTTCCATTTCAACCCAAGCAATCTTCACTGCTTATGTTTGTAGGGAGATCTATTACCACATAAGCTCAAAACCTGAATCCTATAGGATTTAACTCCACATCAATTTTAATTCAAAAGAAAATATGGAGGTGGTGTAGTTCTCACTCTATCTAAGCATTCAACAGCTAAAGAGGTTGATAAAGCTCTGAAAAAGTTGGTACTAAGAGCCCCTTCCCAGCTTCAGTTGTACCATTAAGAAAACAAACAACCATAAAAAAAACCAACAAACCCAACTGTGTATCTCAAAAGTATTATGACTTCCAGTATTAACAGTCATTGCTTATCAAACTGAAATGGAATTCAAATAAATTAATTGTACTTAAGAAAACCCCAGGTGATGAAGGCAAACCTGAAAGGACATTTTTGCTTAATAAATGGAGCTCCTAAGGTGAAGTCTTAAATATAAAGAGTTTGGGAGAAAAATAAGGAGGAATTTTTTAAGGCTGAAACAATTTTTTTCACACATACCTGAGAGCATTGAGAAGTCCTTCCACAGTGTCAGGTGGTTGTTCCTTTAAAACTTTTATGCATCCCTTCATCTGGGAACAGAAGCATGTCACTATTGAACAATAATATATTAATTGCACAAGATGAACACAAGGAAAAACTTCACCAAAGACAAGTGTTTTTTCCTACAGAGTGTTAATGCTGCTTTATATGGCAAAATAAAAACATTATAACATACTTAAAAATTAAGTTAAAGCCATAACTTTTGAGAAAACATCAACTTTAATAAGATTAGTAGAGAGAAAAATATACATATGTGTATATATTTTAATTTGCATGTGATTTATCCAATTCCAACTTAAAAAAAAATATCAAAAACAGCTGATATAAGCTAAAAAAAGAGATTTTGGAAGAGAGTTCCATGTCATTGCTCTTAGTAACTATCAGAAGAGATGTTTAATCTCTTTTATTTTTTATGCTTAAGGAATTAAATTTCAGTATTCAATTTTTAGTTGTAAGCCTGACTGGTGATGTTTTGTTTCACAACTAGTAGTTATACATTTAATTTGAGATAAGAAGTCCATTATGCTAATTTTAAACACCACACTGAACAAACATCTTCATGGAGACTAAAAAACAGGCTGAAACTCTGTCCAAAATTACAACAAGAAAAACAAAGCAGAGAGAGCAGAGACAGATGTCATCAGTCCCACTAAACAGACCTCCTGTCTATACAGGGATGTATATTCTTCCTCTTTCTTCTTAGAAATTCACCTAACATATTCAGAATACACTTTCATATGTAATGAATTGGCCTCCAGAAGTATCTACTTCTTCCCATTGCTCTGAAGACATTTGATCACTATCCAGGAATTAATCTAGATTATTTCCATCTCATTTAAAATGACAGATAAAGACACAGTAGTCTCAATATTTGAATGCTCTAATTTTCCAAGTCACATTAGAGTGCTATATTTTTTCTTTTTTTTTGCAGCTAAAGAGCACCTCTGCCTTTTTATGGAAGTGGATGATGAAATACTTAACTGAAGTCAGGGTCCATGTATTTACCAAATGTAGCTCAGCCTCCTGCACAATGATCCACCTAACAGTCACTGGTCACTGCTCAGCTGGCTCTTTTTTACTTGGAACATGCAAATAACTTTGCAAAGGGACGAGGGGACAGAGTGACCCTCAGCAAGTTTGCTGCTGACACCAAACTGGGAGGAGTGGCTGACACAGCAGCAGGCTGT
>JANHGL010019208.1:17518-30835 GCA_024611195.1 Ceyx melanurus | reverse complement strand
CGCAGCGGCTTTTCCCGAGCCAAGGGCCGAGCCCCCCCCACCCCCCCCCCCCCCCCGGATTTAGAAAAAAAAAAAAAAAAAAAAAAGAAGAATGCTGCGCGATGACAAGCTTGGCTCGGCGTTCACTGTACATACTGTACCCACAAAGCTGGCTGCCTGCCAGGGACGGGCCACGAGCCAAAGCGACCATAACAAACACGAGCTGCACACACCAGCGCCCGAGGGAGGGGACCAGCATCCCACAACCTCAGCGCTGGGGGGAAACCAGCATCCTGCACCTCAGCACTAGGGTGGGATCAGCATCCTGCACCCACTGTTGGGGTGGGGAAAACAATCACCCCACACCTCAGCACCGGTAGGGGGGAACCAGCATCCTGCACCACAGTGGTGGTGGGGGGAGACCAGCATCCACACTCTGTGCCCCTTGATGTGGACATGGGGCCATGGGGAAAAAAGAGTTATGTATATAGGGGGAAACTGTCAGATACAAATACATAAGTACCATAAAATATAATACATCTTCCGTGCAAAGCTACCTATGAGAACAGCCTTGGCTGCAGGACCCACTGCCCAGAGTGATCTGCCCTCAGAGAAGTGGGACAAGATCTCCTGCCAGAGTTTGAGGAAGGGGATTGGGGGCCAGCTACATTTTTTGACATTGAACCTCCAGCTGGATAAGGCACTGCCTGCCTAGGAGGACCATCAACCCACACTGACTCGCCGAGCACAAGTCTCCACCACCAGCACAGCATTCCAGCCCATCCCTATCCATTTAATTAAAGGGCCTGGATTGTGAGAATCCACTCATTAGATTCATTAGTCAGAGAACCCCTCATCCCACAGCAGTTGTGCTACTGAAACCACGGCGAGTGCGGGTGCATGGTGCTGGGATGCACACAGGAGCTGCAGCCGGGGCGATGCTCGTGCTACGAGCGGGACTGGACAACAGGCAGCTGCAAGTACGTAATGTTTGTTATTCTGAGCTGTTTAACCAGGAAAATATTTCCCCAATTAAGGAACTGAAAACAAACTAAAAAAAAAAAAAAAACAACCAAGAGAATTTAAATAAATCAAATTACTGGGCACTAGAGAGAACAAGTTTGTGATGTGCTATCCCGGGCAGGGCACAGCCAGGTGTGCACCAGTCCTCCAGGCAAGATGCAAGAGCCAGGCAGCATCTCGGGTGGTTCTGTCAAGCACTCCCCCTGCCCCAAACACTGACCCCAAATGCCTTCCTACCCACCTGAGTGAGCCAGTAAGTGCATTCGCAGCCGCAAGCTGTCCAGGAACCGCTTCCCACACAACTCGCATCCATAGGTCTTCATCCCGCTGTGCAGCTTCCTGGGGGAGAACAGAGAGGGGCTGGTTAGTCCTGCTGCTTGGGCGGGAACCGTCACCCCAAACAATGTCAGGAAAATTCCCGATATCCCACCCAACCCACATGTAACCCAAAATTGGTTCTGGGTCAAGGAGCCCTGTGGAAAGGGCATAGGTGAGCAGTCCTGTGACACTGCCCAGGAGCGACGAGAGTTGATTAAAAAACTTCTCCTGTTTAATGTTTGTCACCAGTACCATAGTTGGAGTCTTTTAATAAACCTGATAAATCTGCAATCTGGAGTTAATGCAAAATAGGTGTTGGCAAACTCCTTCCCTATGCACTGAGGGCTTTTCAAAAAGGTATTGTACTAAAAAAAAATAAATAAAATTTAAGAGGTTGTTTGTGTGCTTTTCTAACCAAATCCCAATTTCCATCCAAATTCAGTATAACACAAATCAAGCAAAAAACGTAACCACCAGTTCACAAACAGGAAACATGCCACTCACCATTTCCTGGCACCACGAGGCACAAGTGAAGCTACGCCCGGCGGCATTGCACAACCTCCCGACAGCATCGCCCCTGCCCCACTGCACCTGGGGCAGAGCATCCCCATCACACCCAGTGTCCCCACTGCGCCTGGGACTGCACGTCCCCACCACACAGAGCATCCCCATCACACCTGGGGCTGAGCATCCCCAACACACCTGGGGCTGAGCATCCCCAACACACCAAGAGGCTGAGTGTCCTCCAGCATCCCATGGAGCTGAGGTGGGCTTGGGTACCAGTCACAGTATGCCCTGCTTTGCCATCATGGGCAGCAGATACTGAGCTTGGCCTCAATGGCTGGATGCCAAGTGATGTCCCTCTCTTTGCTACAAAGACATCGATGCTCTGTCTCTGAACAGCAAATGACCCACAGCTGGTTGGAACTTTCTATCAAATGAAATGGTCTTTAACAGACTGCATTTGCACAGACCTGGGCAGGACCATTGTCCAAGTCAATGACAACCAACCAATGAACCGACTTCCATCTCACTCCCTGAGCTGTCGTCATTACCCAAGAGCAACCCCTCCCAGAGCTGCTCCCCTCACTGCTCGGGCCCATGCTGCAGAGCAGCACCCCAAGGCTCACGCCCTCGAACTGCTCCAGCTCCCCCAGGCACATGGTGGGGGCATTGTGCAACACCCAAAACACCTGCATTTTACTTCACATCAGTTGGCAATAAATGAAGGCTTTTGCCAAGTAGCCTAGCTTGGTGCTCAACAGCAGCATGGACAAAAAGCCCACAAGTCCCCAGTGCTTCCAGCCAAGCATGCTGGCCCCTACCCACGAGCCACACCTCAGTCAGCACGAGCCGCTTGTACCGACAGCTGGGGAGGGTTCACAGCGGCAGCACGTGCAAAGTTTCAAAATCGGATGCTGTAAACAGAGAAGTATTTGTATGTGTTTGAGGAGTCACACAGCACATCGCTGCGTGCCGACCTCTGCTCGCATCCACCGTTTACCATCGCTCTGCAACAAGACGAGCGTATTTTTATTGCCTTGTTGCCAAAGACAAGACAGAAACAGTCTTGTCCAGGGCTGGATGCTGAATCCTCCTCCCACTGCAGCTCCCTCGGGAGGGCTCGGCCCTGGCTGAGCAGTGCTGCATGGATCGCTCGCCTTCTCTGTGCTAAGCTGCATGGCCTGGACGAGGGGCAGATTTACCTTTGCAGCAGACTGACTTTCCCCCACGGTGTAAATTTTACCAGTGTGAAGCTGCTGCTGCACTGAGCCCTACCAGGATCATCCCTTGCAGCTTCAGAGAGACTGGAGCCCCCCACCTGTCCCTGACCCATGGCACTCAGAGGCCAATGTGAGCAGCTAGACCCCTACCCCACCCTGCCAGGATGCTGAACAACAACCCTGGGAGGGCTGGACTGCAGGAGGAGACCCCACAATGCTAATCAAAGAGCAAAATATGTGGAGCAGAGGGAAAGAGCAGGAGTTGGTTTCAACTCTCAACTTTGCTGTATAATGTAATTACTAATCAGGCTTGTCCTGAATTCACTGTGTCATAGCGGAGGATTAAGAGTCATGCACGAATTCAGGCCAAGAAGGTTTACAATCCAGAGGATTTATCCGCCTTGCAAAAATAAATAAAACACTAGCCTCCTGACAGACTCCTGCTGCCAAGAAGTCAGCTAAAAAAGTGACAACCTTCTCATTTTGCATTTTTAATTAGGGACATGCCTGTCACACTTCCCCGGCTAGGGCTGAGCTCGCTTCTGCACTTAACGCCGGGTTGAAACCGCCGGGTTAGGGAGAGCTCAGCATCCCCCTTGCCAGCACTGCAGCGCTCACCTCTTGGAGGCCAGAACGCCTTTTCAGTGAATTGAAGTGTAATCAGTTAATTAGAGTAAAACTTGGAGGTTTGGAGTTTTTTTTAAAGTTAGCCTCAAGAAACATCAGAACAAACTCACCAGTTTCATTTCTCTGCATCATCCCAACATATAAAGAAAATGGCAAAACCAGCCCAGCTGCCAGCACGGTCCCTAAAACCAGGGCAGCCTGCGTCGAACCAAGACCACCTTCCCAGGGCAGCAGCTTGTTCTCACCCCTGTAACTGGAGGAAGACGACAGTGCTCGCTGCCAAGCACGAAGGGCGTGCAGGTAACTCCCACCTTCCAGGCAAGGAGAGGGGGCAACACAGGAGCACAGACCCCACTGACCTTGCCAGTGCCAGAGCACCCCATTCATGCGCTACGATTGCCCCCAGTCCCATACCCTCCTTGTTGTTTTAAGATGCAGAGTAATTTATTTGCAATATCTCTATCAACAAATTTCAGTGGCAACAAAAGTTTTCCATTTGGCGCCTGCTTATAGGACGATCTTATCACTCACCATCTTGCACAGCCCCTTTCAACAAGGTCTTAAAGCGCTTTATCTGCTCGGTTTCCCGGTAGCAAAATATGATTGAAATGTTCTATTTCTGCTCACCGGATTAAGGAGATGTTGCAAAACTGCACAAAAACCTGGCAGATGTAAGCAAGGTATTACGGCTGCTTGGGCTGTTAAGATCTGAGGGGAAAGATCAATATGTGCTTCTAAAGTTGTGCCTCTAGATGGGGGCGGGGGGAGTTAAGGGCATTAAAATACATCACTGCTCAGCAACACTGCCCAAACTCCAGTGCAAAAAGATAAATTACGCTTCATTATTCCACTCTGAGGCTGAAATGATGCTCTATGTTCTTCCTTTCTCCTGCAAGGGCCCTACAAGCAAATCAGCCGAGAAGACGCCAGTGGGATGGAGAGCAGTGGCAATCAGGAAAATAAATATTTTTGTAAAAACAAGGTTTTGCTCCAATTCCTGCTCACTGTGCACAGAAACACAAAGCCGGATGAAGCCTCCCGGTCACAAGACATGGCTGGAGGATGCTTCAGCATGGAGGCTCCCCTGGGATGGGGAGGGTGCATGTGGCTAGATATCCCAGTGCCAGCACCAACCTTCCCGAGAGAACCCTGGTGCGGGGGTTGGCAAAGGACTCTCCAGGTGGGACACAAACCCACCATGGGGTGATACCCCCTCCTCACCCTGCGCCGTCAAACAAAAGCCGGGCAGGAGGCAGGCCCCTCGCAAGCTGCCGGTAATTAAAAAGGCCTGTAAATGCCCTGCAAAAAGCACTTCAAAGGGACAGCAACTCCAGCACGACTGCGCGGTGTAAAAATTATGAGTTGTCCCCACAGGGTGCTTTGTGTGAAAAGGCCAGGGTCGGTGGCAAACACCACTGCCTGCTCCCAGGGGACGTGGGGGCTCGGCAGAGCATCCTAGGCACGTGGGTACCGGCGCAGCCCTGGTACCTAAAGACCACTACAAGTGGCCCTCTTGCTCTGCCTGGTTAAAAACCTGTCTGAAAGCACCTTCCACTGTTTTTATTTAAGGAGATGATGCTGCCCAGCCCCTCCCCACCACCCTGTTTGGGAAGCAGGGATGAGACCCTCTCCCCACCGAACAAGACACATGGCTTTTGGCCATTTGATTACTTTTAAGTGTATATTTTTCCCCTCAAACAGAGTGAACACAATGGTTAGGAAATTTGACAGAAAACTATTCCGAGCCATTTATTGCCTTAATGCGCACCTTTGTCCAACAGGCAGTTTTGACAGGAGCGATAAATTCCAAATTTATGTCAACAGAGCATATGTTGAACACCTCATTTCTGAGCTAAAGCGGCATGCTGCCCCATAAATCACCCTTCTGTTTGAAATGAAAGTAGATTACGGGCCTGTGTTATTGAGCAGTTAGAGCCATAGTCATATAAATCAGAACTTTTAACTCCAGGCGATCCGTTCTGCAATTAACTAAAGGGCACTTTGTCATCTCCGGGCTGGGGCGCAGCTTGGCAGGGCACGCGGCTACCGGGGAAAGGCAAAAAAGGCCCCTTACTGCCGAGGAAAGAAAGGCTCTGTCATGGCAGAGTTTTGCTCGAGACCTGTTGAAGTGACGAACCCTGACCAAAGCCCAGAGCAGAGTCTGGGGAGCTCAGTGCCAAAGGGCTGTGGAGGGCTGCACATCACTGCCCGCATCCCTCCTGGTCCAGATTGTGGCACCCACTTCAAACACAGCAGGGGAATCATGAGGCTGGAGGGACACCAGCAAAATCCCCAAGTCCCAGTAAGCTAAAAACAAGACCAAAAAAAGCCATAATGCAACATTACTAGTCTTGCTCTGTCTTGAAAGTGGAGGGCACAAGCAAAAATCTATCCTCATATATTTTGTGGTCATTTTGCACCTCTTGAGACCCTTGCAACAGGTCGGGACCCTCGTCCTGCTCCATTTTTCTCTGACCATCAGAGCTGTGGAGCTGGGAGGATGATGATGCAGGGGCTTGGCGTGGGTGTGAAGCGGCAAAGGACGAGGGGCATGTGCCCGCCCATGGGAGCAGCTCCGCTATAAAAAGATTCAGACACTAAGTATTTCCTTTCCTATAAAATATTCATTGCCGCGCGCGAGAGCCAGGGAGCAGAAACCTCCAGCGGTTCTAACTTTCTGCTGCAGCAATAACGGAGTTTTATAGGGGCCTTTGGATTTTATTTATACTAGGCTGTAACTGCCGTGCCCGGCTGAGGGGCAGCGCTGGCCGGTCCCCGCTACGGCGATGCAGGGCACCAAATGCCAAGCAGCCCAACCAGGACTAGCGTGGCTTCTCATCCCCATGCCACCGGGTTAAGTAATTCCTCAAAAACCCCTCCCTGCCACCTGATCTCCACCCACACCGCCCTTGCCCAGCTAAATCGATATGAAAATCTATTCATCCCTCGATCTATTTTATCAAGATAGCAGCGGCAGCCGTGCCACATCTCGTTTGCAGGGGGGATCTCAGAGAAAGCCAAGGTCAGTGGGCAGCAAGCAGCCTGCAGAAACCACGTTATACATCCTCTGATAAGAGTTTTACATCCACGCCCCGCAGAGGGTGATTTTCCCTCGACATGGTTATTTACGATACTGGGTGACACCGGACCGAGGCCGCTGCGCCGGCTGCGGTGCTGGGCAGGCTGGGCTCCAGCACTATCAATGCTCTGCCCTCATCTCCCAGCCCAGCAGATTAAAATAGCATTGAGAGCTATTAAGGGCACGGGGAAGGGGGAAGGGAGCTGAGACCTTCCTTTCACTTTAATAAATTAAGAGGGGAAAAAAACCCCAAAACCAACAAACTTGCCCTCAAACCTCTGCTGCTGCTGCAAATAATTAAATAAATCTTACAGGAGCTGGAAATAAAGATTTCACTATTTCTGTAGTTTTTTTAAAAAAAGGAAAGAGGCTGTGGGGGAGGGGATAGCTAGCAAAGGAGAACACTGAAACTGGTTGCCTCTACAATATTTACCATGAGGTAACTGATGAACTTAAACCAGATGCTGTGCCATGACATCATTTTGCCAGGATGCCAATGCTTCCTCTTTGCAAAGAGGCGAGGAAAGGATCTCTCCTGCTTTGCCTCACCTGACATAAAACTGAAATGCAAAACTGTGACTTAAACCTCTTTTCCAACCCTGACCACAAACAAATGCCAAAAAAACACCATCTAATTGCACCGTCTGCCTGGGCAGAATCCACACAGCAGCATCTCCTGCCACCTGCACCGAGCAGCCCCCCCGGAGCAGCAAACTGGCCGTAGCCAACAGGGCACTATAAGGATTTTTAAGGCTTGTTTTAATTTATTCCAATGCCCTGGTTTTGGGTCAGTGTTCAGTACTTGCTATTGAACAGGATTTTTTCAGGAGACAGCTTTATCTCCACGAGTGCTCCTCTTGTGCATCTACCCCCTGCACAACGAGGCTCGTGCCAGATGGGACAACTGTGGATGGGAAGCCATTGGAGGTACCCAAGATGGTGCAGGTGGCAGCAGGAACCACGTCCTGCCTGTTGCAGCCAGAACACAAGGGCTCGGATGCTGCCCCAGCCCCAGGCAGGTCAAGACTTGAGACCCACGCAGTAAAGTTCCCACATGTCAAACTTCCGTGGGGAGGCTGGGGCGCAGGCACCAAAGGGTTAACGCACGGCCATGCACACAGCCCCGCTCAGAATAACTGGCGCTAATTCAGCCATCCAAAATCATCATCCCCATTCTTTGGGCATCTGGTGATGCTGACGTACGGAACACGAAGAGCAGAGCGTTTGCCGCCCTGGCCGGCGCTGACCCTGGGGCTGCGCTTGGCATTGCACCCGCTGCGGCCGCGACGCTGAGCGAACGTGACACGGGTGTCAGCGGCATCAGGCGGAGCACGGGGGGCTTATTCTTAAAAATAAAACCCAATTTTAACAAAGCAGCAAAGTGACCTTCGCACCGAGCACAGCTGCCGCAGCAGTGGCGTGATTATGCAGATGTTTTGATTCCTAATTCAGGAATAATAAGCGGTTCACGGATTCCAAGTTTAAAAATATATTCATCATCTGGTCTCCTTAGCAGCACATGTGCCAGGGAGCACCAGCCCGGGCCGTGAGTGGCGAAGCACCGGCCTCAGCCGCTCGTTCCCCTGAACCCTGAGGGATGGGGGAAGGGTTCCACATGGGACATCAGATGCTTCCCAGGGAGGTGTCAGGAAGGGTCCCAGTACGGTCCAGGCAGCACTAGCCTGGTGATCCCCAAAGAAGAGGCACTCTGCAGCTCCTGGAGCCCCAGGGAGATGGCAGAAGTCCCCAGGGAGCCAGAAGTGGGGAGAGGGAAGATGCTAATGGGATGCTAGAGCAAAGAACTACTTACATAAGGGGTGAAATTTTAGGATAGGGGAGTATTTTTTTCAAATTTCCATTCTCTTCAATGACCTGACCACAAGGACGTGTCAGAAACAGGGTGGTACCTGCAAGGCTGCCTCAGGGATGAGCCGGGATGAATTCAGGAGCCATTTTCCCTGTGCTGAGCTCACCTTGAGGGAGTGGGAACAGCCTCCACAGGGCAGCAGGGCAGAGGATGACAACCCCCCATCACTCTCCAACAAATTTACTCATGCACAGTTCTATTTTCCCAGTGAGTTTTGCACAGCATCCTTTTCTTCCAACCCTGTTCTTCCCTCTATGTCTCATCCTAGGAGGTTGCACAGATTTCCACACCTGCCTCCTGTCCCTGCCAGCTCCTTTGGGTCCATCATGCTGAACAAAATAAATCCACAGCAGAAGCTCAGCTGCTCTGTCCCATCAGGGAGCTGCATGCTCCCCTCCTCACCTCGTCACAGAGATCCTGTTGCCCCCATTTTCTGCCCCTTGCACCAGCCCAGCTGGAAACAGGCAGAAAATCCAGGCAAAAGCCATATTTCCAGCAAGCGGCCCAGGTCCCGAGGAGTTTTATAAGGTAATCAAATATGCAAGAGATTCAACAAACTAATTTGAAGCACACACCTGGGGTCCTCTGATAATGTCGGTTGTGCCTATACAGCGCACGGATTAAAATTTCATAGAGTCATGATTTCATCAGTTGCTAAACTACAAAGGATTAATTAACAGCCAGGGAAGAGCTCATGGCTTGGAAATACAGTCTTAAGGAAAATATCTATCTCCGCTCTCCAGATGTCAGCACAGAGACGAATAAAGCGCTTTGATGAAAACACTTTCTTATTATTAGCAACTCCAAAATATCATGCTTTTGTGGCCAGAATTGCAGATGCCCAGCTCCAATCTGTCGCCCTGGCTCCATGGGTCGTCGCACACCCTCCTGCAGAGCTCTTTCAGGCTACAGGCTCCTGGGATGTGACCATCGGGCGCTGGTTTGGGTTTTACACCCGTCTTTTGGGCACTGGCAGAGACAGCTCCCTCGGTCGGGGGCTGGGAACAACCTCAAGTGTTCCCCTCCGCAGTGGACTGTGCACAAGCCCAGCTGGGGGTCTCACCTTTGCTACCCTGCAAACCATCTGTCCCCAACTCCCGGGGAACTTCCAAAGCCTTTGCCCCCACCCACTGTGCCTGAAAAGCCTGAGAAGGAGGCAAGGGAGACCAACCTGCCAGAGCCACAGTGAGAGCTACTCAAAGTGCCCCCTTCAATACATACTGGCACATCACACAGATTTCTGCTCCCCACCCTCCCTGCCAAAATCTCCTCCCGAAAACGAGCAGACCCCACACTCGGGGTGCTTTGCAGGTGCGGAAGCCACGGGATAACATGTAAAACGCAGCCAAGCACAGAGACTGAGCCTCTCAAACACGTGTCCATGGCACCAAGTGCTGGCGACGGCTGCAGCCTCGGCAGCACGAGCAAAGCAGCAGCAGGTCCCCCTCCTTCCCTGGAAAGATGAATTAGGGAGCTGTCAGCAAGGGACAGCCGCAGCAGTTGTGTTGCTGTAAAGGGGCAGTGGAAGTGTCTTTGATTAATGAAACCGTGATGCTCAGCTGTTATGTAGCCTTTCTTCACCAGAGAGATGCCCTCAGACAGGCTGGAAAAGCTGCCGATTCTCCAGCAAGACTTCTCTTGGCCATGGGCTGGGCTCCCTCCTGCCTTCCACCAGCATTGCCACCTTCGCCCAGGCCTACAACAACTCCCCAGCAGTTCCCAGGGCTGACAAAGAACTAATTATTTCCCAATTAGAAGCCAGGAGATGAACATTATGCACCTTGTCAAGCCAGTAAATTAATGTATCTGAACTGTGCTGGGCTTTGGTGAGAGCCCAAAGTGCCCAAGGCAAGGAGGTGGCAGCGAGAAGAGCAACTCGGGTAGGGTGAGTTGGGTGCACCAAGCAAGTCCCAGCACAGCTGGGTTCTCTTCTGGTGACAGAACCAATAACTGGCAGATAACCCTGAGCATCACTACAGGGCTTGAGCAGAGGGTCCCACACCAAGCAGAGGGGTACAGGTGCCACAGCCAGTGGCACGAAGCTGCCCATCAGTGTAATGACACCAACAGATCTGGCTGTTTTTCAGGCTGTGCAGGCTGAGGTTACCAGAGAGGAGCCAGGGTGCTGGGTGCAACCCCAGCTGTTCCCCCTGCAAATGCAGGGCCAAGAACCACATTCCAGAAGCAGAAGCACAAGCAAGAAATAGCTGCTCCTCCACATCCCTTCCCTCTGCCTGAAAATACCCTCCTGGGATGCTCTGACACTGGCAAAGCCCAGGTCCCTGGGAATGTGGTGACAACCATCCCAAAGAACAACGAGCACATTCACCCAGGCTGTTTGTGAAAACCGCCTGGTTTTCCACCCAAATTTCCAAGGTGGAGACACAAACTGCTTTCTACCAGCCATTCAGAGACACTTTGCTACTGCTAAAAACAAGAAAGGTTGGAAGCAGCACAGGGGGGAGCAGAGCACGGTCAGTGTGGGCAGCGTCCATGCGGACGGCTGGGATGGAGAAGAGAGACAGGGTTCGGCACAAGGCCATCCCCGTCCATCCAAAAGTGAAACCCTACCATGGAAAACATATTTTTGGGGGAGGATGATGGAAGCAGGAGGTGTTGGAAGGGCTTGTGCAGCCTGAGTCCCAGCGGAGCAGTCGGCGCGGCACGGCATGCGGGGCTGCCTGCATCGCCTTCGCGGCGTCCGAGTTGGCTTCCCGCCCAAAACCGCACAAACATCTGTGCCGAGGGGAGCGAGCTGGCCGCTGGCTGAAATCACGCTGGAAACTTGTCATCTCATGGAAGAACAATGCGGGCAGATGTCGCTGGCTGCAGGCAGGCTGCGGGCAGCGCTGCAGCCCCAGGCCCTGCACTGGGGGACGGGCACGAACCTGGCAACTTTCTCCTTCATTTTCTCCACTTTCTGCATCAGCTCAAATGCTGGTGCATCAGTAGGAAGAGAGCTACTTTCAGCTCCCTGCAATCAGTTTTGCTCAGCCTGCAACATGTTTTGCAGAAAAATAAATAAATACCTTCTGGGTGAGGCAAGTTATGAGCGGGACAGGACGCCAGCCCTGACGGCACACTCTGCTCCCCCCGGCCCCGGCCAAAAGTACGTGGCGTCCCAAACCGAGGAGCCCGGGTGTTGCTGAGCCATCCTGGCTCTTCGGGACCTCTCCAAGCAGCCTCACTCACAATTCATTAATTTAAGAGCAGACTCACCCCCCTCCCCAACGTGCACAACAGGTTCCATGCAAATTTGGGAGCTTTTAAATTATACCGTTAATGAAAGCAAATAAAAGCAGTTAAAAGACAATTTGCTCAATTGGTTTTCATATTTAAGCACAGCATGTGTAAAAGCAAGATGGTAGAATCTGTTTTTTTCCACAAGAAAACTTTTGGTCCAAACTTCCCCATGGAAAGGACTAAACACAGGCAGAAAATGCTGCACTGGGGCTGGGTCTCAGACTTCCCTGGAATCAGTCAACAAGGGTTTTCACAATGGAAAGGTCCCTGTCTGGGGAGCAGGCAGAAGCCCCCTCTTGCTGGGCAGAAGCATGTTGACATCTGGGTTTCCCACCATACTCCACCATGAGGGGACATGTCCCTTGTTGCAGCCAGGACATGAGCTATGAAAACCATCTGGGTGGGTGCAGGTTTGCACTGGGGACGCCTGGGGGGCACCCCTGTGAGCTGGTATTCCCTCACACCTCACAGCAAACTAGGGGATCAGTGAGGGGCGAGCAAGGGGACAGCAGAAGCCCTGGGCACCCCTGCTCCCACAGGACTCGAGCCACCCATGGCAATCTGGGCATGGTCAGGCAGAGGAGCTGCCATCCCCCATGCAGCCCTGGCTCGGCGCATCATTGCAACCATACATAAACCAACGTCTATAGGCAGTAGGAACACAGTGACTGCAGTGCAAGCAAAAAGCCAGGAGAGAATCTCTGGCCATCCCCTAGGATGCCCAAACTCCAGCACCCCACTAAGCACTCACCAGACTGGCATTTCCCACACAGGGAGGTGGTGTTGTGCCTGGGGTGCTGTAACAGCAATAAACTCTTAAAGACATAACAATAACCACGATCTGGCATCAGACTAACACAGGCGACATGGAGATCTCCAGTTGCCTCTGTCAGAGAGCAGGGCCCTCAATGGAGAAGGAGTTCTACACTATGCAAGAGAAGGGTGAGGACACCATGGAAGAGACCCCGCTGCTCCTCCAGGTTCCAAAGCACGGGCGGCACGACCACGGCCAACGCCTGCCCCTCAATTAAGCCCGACTCTCAGCAATGCCCCATTTGGAGAGTTACGATGCTCCTGCATAAATTCGCTTTGAAAACAGGAGCTGCTGGTGAATAAGACCTCGATTTCTAATGGTTGGAAATATTTTGTACACTCTGCTGCTCCCTCTGTACCCCTTTGTCGGGGCCGAGGTCTGCAGGCTAAAGCGGGCACCAAAAGACCATCTGTAGCTCCTGTCTTTACAGAGAAGTTTAAATAGGGGGATGAATGAGCACAGGAATTAATGAATGATAAAGCCGTATGGTCTCAGTCAGCCTCCTACGCCTGTATGTGGTATTCAAACCCTCCCAGCCTTCTGCCACAAAGAGAGGTTTCTAAGCTACAAAAAAAAAAAAAAAAAAAAAAAAAAAAGGGGGGGGGGGGAAGAAAAAGGGGGGGGGGGGGGCGGCCGGGTTTTT
>JANHGL010019208.1:0-17508 GCA_024611195.1 Ceyx melanurus | reverse complement strand
CCCACGGACCACTCCCTTCCCCCCTCCCCCCACCCAAACCGCCACCCAAACCACCACAAAAAACAAAAAACCAAACAGAACCGGCCGGGTCGGCCGAAAAAGGGGGGGTGGTGTGCGTGCAGGTTTTTAACAACAAACCCAGCCACTTGCCTCAAAGTTCCCAGCAGGTTTCCCCGCTCTGCTCTGGGGGAAAGGCATGCGCAGTTCAGAAAAGGGGGAGTTTTTCCCCAACACGGCTGCAAAATCCCCTTTGACAGCAGGAGAGGTCCCAAAGAGTTGCCTCTGGGGTCATCAGAGCTGCTGAGAGGAGGACTGTGAGCTGGGGCAGGTCTCCCAGTCAGGGCATCCCAGGGGTTTCACACCAGCAGGAAGGTTTTGGATAAGCCACCTGATACAACTGTGCTGCCCTCCACCAGCCTTTGGCGTGTGTCGCACCCCATCCCTTTGGCACAGATTAAAGATGCCGAGTAAAAGCTAAGGAACCTGGAAATGCCCCAAAGTGTGTTTAAAGTGAGGGGTCACATCAAGCGTGCACCCAGAAACACATCCACTATAAAGCAGCTCCACTAAAAAAGGGAAAACCACAGCTAGGTGCGTTTGAGGAATGCTTGTAGACATGAGACCTGCTCACTGTCTCAGCAGAAGAGCAAAGCCCCATCCCTCTGGTCTTGCTTGCTGAGCAGTGTGGCATCCCCAAGCACCAAGGGCAGAATCAGTCTGGCACCCATGCTGCACTGGGCACCTGCTAGCCTGGCCCCAGATGCTGAGCAATGCCACAGGGAGAAAAAGATGCTACAGCTCATGGTGCCACTGGCCGGAGATTATTAGGTGAGATTTGAGGAAAGACCAGGACATGGATGGAATTACCATCCCTGAAATTTTAACCAAACACCCCAAATCTTTTAGGCTCCAGTGCAAGAATCGAGGCTGCTGGGGCAGGATCGTGTCTCTCCAGCAGAGCTCAGGGAGGCTAAGGAAGCACGGTGCAAGACTGGAACGCTACTTTTATTTTAAGAGCTGTCATGTGTAAAGCATTAGTGTTTTTGAAATTGCGTTCTCAAGTTAATTAAATGGACAATCTTTTATACATAAAAAGTGAAAGCAAGCAACTAAAAGCTTGGCATAGAGAAAAAGCCTTTTTGGAGTGGGGTGCAGCCCTATGCACTCACTCCTCCTGCCCTAAGCATCTCGAGGGAGCCACTGGCCAGGCATGCAGGTGCACCAGCTTGCACCACACTGAGCTTCACAACAAGACCCAGCACCACAAAACCCCACCCTCCGAGAATGTGCTGAACCATCCCCTGGTCTCTTTTCCCTCTCCTGAAGAGCCCACAGAAACTGAACACACTCAATTCACAGATTGCCTATGTAGAGGGACATTAACTGGTGTGAAAAGCCACAGCAGTTATCTGTGCTGCAGTAAACTGCTGACCTTCAGTTTTAGGCAAGAGGTAAAGTTCACTATCGATTGGACCCACTGTAATCTGTTTATAATTACTATTATCTCCCAGTTAATCTTGTGAGAGGTCAACAGTTTTACAAAATCTTGCAAGCCCTGTCTTTTGCCTCCCAACTTCATATCTGGGTCAGAAGGTCAATTAGTGCAGCTCGCTAACTTGAGATTTAGCAAAAAACTGTGTGCTCCCACCCCAGTGCCTCACCAGTGCTGGGGGGACGCAGGCAGGTGACAGTGCTCGGCGCAGGCAAAGCACCCAAATTCGTGGACCCCAAACCTGGGCCATGCGACAGCACACATGGGGAGCCCAAAAGTCCATGAGTGCTGCTGCACCCTCTCCCAAGAGGGCTGGAGGGGTCTGGGAGGCGGCGGCGAGGCTGCGAAGCGCAGCCGGGGCACGCGGAGCGTTGCTCAACCACTCTGCAGGCAGGTGTCATAAACAAGCAGGCACATGGCAAACATATCGATTTCCCAGAGCTTATCGCGCAGCAACCAGTGCTCAGTTACCAGGCTACTTTAATATGTAATTTACTGTGAGGAGGGAGAGCAGGGCTGAGGGTGGATGAAATATTTTACCCTGGGATGGATGTGGAGGTTGGAGGTGCGCAGAGGGCTCGGCCGTGCCGTGCGGACAGACACTGTCTCTTCCCTCCAGCCGTCCTTAGCATTTTCCAACTATTAAAAAAATCCCAACCCCTCTCCACTGAAACAGAGTGTTTACACAGATGCTATTAATCTTCTTCTGCAACTGTTTACGCTATGAAAATATAGCCTCAGCTGCCCAGGCTCTCTGACTCCTTAATTTAAATTCAGATGCTTAATTTCTCTCAAAACAGAGCCCACCAGAATTACCTCCATTCATTTCTGGTGCTCAGCTCACCTTGCCATCTGAGAGGTGCCCAGCAGAGCCAGGAGAGAAGAGGGTGAGAGGCTGCACTGGGGACAGTTTTCTCCTCCAACCTACCCGAGAATAGCCTTGAAAACTGAAGGCAGCTTCCTAAGTGCCCAGCCTGAGATTCACCCTCCTGAAGAACTGCAGCATCTGAATGACTGCCACCTGCACTGTGTCTGCCCTGCCTGACAAAAGCCATCCATGACCCACTGGGCAATGGAAATCCAGCTGTTTCTGTACAGACTACCCCAGCCCGCACCGCCAACCACGTCCCATGTGCTGGGCGTTCTGCAGACACGACGCTCGAGGGAATTCTGTGGGAGCTCTGCATTGTCAGAGCAGAAAATTTTAAAAATCCTCTTTATACAGTGCCTCTCAGTAGATCTTTTGGAATTTACAAGATAAATACTGGTAATTTGATTCTTATCTTCTTCAAATCCAATTCTAAGGCAATTCTGTGTAAAGGACACTAATTATAGCCCAAGGGGAAAGAAAAGGTAACCCATCAGTGAGAATACACTGGAAACGTTTAAAGGGCTATGGGACACTGAAAAGTTAAATAGGTTTCAAATCTGCTCTTACAAGAACAATAATTTGTTGGGTGACAATTGCTGCCTGTCCCCGGCACATACTTCTGGTGATCAGCGCAGAGCTGCTGGGAACATCAGCATCCAGGTTTGCTGGTGCTTGCTTGGTCTCTCTGCAGGTCCTTTAAAGGCTGCCCAAAAGTTGTCCAGGAGCAAAGCCGAGCGAGGCAGCTACAGTGGGACAACCCAATCTCAATGCACAGACAAGACTTGTTGCTTTTCACCCTTGCTGCCCTGGAGTTATTTACTAACAAAAGGCACGAGTTTATATGCACAGAGGAACATGATTATCAACACATACCCAGTGTGGCAAAATTATCACTCCTTAGCCCACATATTATGTATTTTCTAAATCAGACACCTAGACATGGGCCATTCTGGCTCTGAAATGTGAACAGGAGCCAAGAGCCCTCCTGTGTGCTCCATCCACGAAACAGATCCAAGTTTACTGCTGAGAAGCATCCCCAGGAGAAGCAGGATGGTGGGGAGATCATGCTGGTGACCACCCATTACATGGTCTGAACATTACACCACCTATAAAATAATAAAATCTGACCCAGGACACAGAGCCAGGATGTGACAGAAAATGATGTAGAAGGATCAAAGGGATTTGGTAACCCAAAGGGAGTGCTATCTAACAAGCATCTCTACAGGCTGTCGCTCCATGGAGCCTGGTGGAAAAGCCACTAGACTGAGCAAGAGCAGCTGTGGCTGTGGCATCTCCACAGGCAAGAGCTGAGCTGAACAAGGACAGGCAAAGCTCATGATTTATTCATTCTGGGGGAGGGAGGAGAGATGCTGTTTCCAAACTGGTGGGAGGGCAGCAATAACATCCATCGCTACCGTCCCTCCAAAGACAACAATTATTTCTCTTAACCTGGTGACACCTGCAGCTAACTCACGTCTGACCTGGCAGCACGGGGCAGGCGCCGTACGAGAGGTGACCAGAGGTAATTGAAAATACAAGTGCTGTGGAGCAGAGCAGAAGAGCTGCCTCAGCAGCGACCTGCAGTGCAACAGGTGGGAGCAATGGCACCAGAGGGTGACAGGGTGGCTCAGGGGGATGCAATGTAGAAGAGACACAGTCTGGGTGACAGCAGAGTCTAGCCCAAAGCCGGCACCAGGAACCAAGACGCATCCCACCCCACAGACTCCAAGCAACATCGCAGTGAGGGGAAAAAGCTATTCAGCTCATGACAGCAGCTTTAAAAATAGCCCTTTTCTCCAACGTTGTGTATGCAAACACTTCCTATTGCCCTGCTTTCATGATTCAGCAATTCAAGTCCTGGTAATAAAAAGCATGGTAATCCTCACATTTGTGCGGAAGAATGGCAAATTCATGCCTTTAATGACTTTTGAGAGCTGTGCTATTAAGAAAAGACATTTTCCCTTTCTTGCATTCAAGGAAAAATACAGTTATTTTAAAATGTCAAAGAATCAGCTCATTAGTTAATAACAGTGACTAAACCCCTACACAGGAAAATGGAGCGGCTCAAAAATTGAGCCGACGTATGTAAAGAAGGAAAAAATCCCACATCTGATAAATACCTGGCCCTGAACCGTAAATCAGCTGCAAGAGAGGAAGAAAAGTGTCCAAACACACACGAGACCCTGCAGCAGCCCCTGCCATCACTGCTGCAGCCCAGCACAAAGACTGATGGAGCAAACCCAGCACCTTCCCAGCTCAGACATGGTTCCCTGGCACTGCTGGCACCAACCAGTATCCATTTGCTTGTGGAATGGTCCCCCAGGGCTGGCACTGGGGGATCCACCACATCACAAGGGGACCGAGACTCAGGACCATGGGGGGACCTAAGACTCATAAGGGGAATACAGAACATCCAGGGGGAGCTGGGACATCACGGAGGGATGCAGGGCATAGGAAGGGGACTCAGGACATTAAAGGGGGACTGAGGCCAGGCTTGGAGCTGCAGCTGAGCCAGGCCCCCTCTGGGCTGTGGTACTCCTTGGTGTGTCCAGCTGCTCTTTGTCTGCTCACCGCTGCCTGGGCTCTCATGCTGCTGCCGCTGTCACTTCCCTCGCCCTCCGCTTACTTATGCGGAAAACGTGGTTTCCGCGTGAGCCGTCGCAGCACAAAGGAGCCCGTACAAAGATGCGTTTGCTGCACGTTACACCCGGGGAGGAAGAACCAAAATACCCCAAAACACCGGCCTCAAACGGGGATGGTGAAGGGTGGCAAAGCACCACTAAGAGCATCTCTTTCCCACAGCAGCTTGTGGCGAAGCAAACCCCAGAAATCCCACTGTACACACATAGACCCTCTTCCTGGTCAGTGCAAAATTGTTACGCCGCACCAAACCCAGGCAGACTCCATCCCATGAAGCACATCTGACATCAGGGATGGAAACTGCTCCTCCAGGAAAGCCCTGAGGATGTAAACCCCACTCACGGCACATCTATGGGAGACGCTGCAGCTCTGAGGACCAGAGGCTGAGCACATCCAGCCCAGCAGTACAAATGAAACACAACATGGTTTGCTCTCAGCACCATCAGGAAGAACGTTCCCCTTGCTGACTCTAGGGCAGCAATGCTTATCAGCCCCTGCCAACTGATTTGCAGGTGGCTCCAAACACCCAAGCAAACGAAGCAGGGAGGGGACAAGAGGAAAGCAAGTGGCATTTGCCTCCCAACCTTGGCCTGTAATGCCCAGGTCCAGACTTGGCTCCAGCCCATCAGTACCTGTGGCTGCACCCCGCGGTGTCGTACGCAATGGCGGTTGACACCCCCCCCAACACATGCATCGCTAGCGGGAGGCTCAACGCACACAGCCTCTTGGTTCACTTAGCAACAGAGGTGCTAATTAGGGAGCTGCTCTCCACCTTCAGCTAGAGGAAGGTGCTGTGCAGCTGCCCACTGCAGCCGAGCCTTCGGCATTCAGCTCAGAGTGGACCCTGTCACACACTACAGGATGAGAAGTGTCCCAACTGCCACCCTTGGGAGATGCCTGTCTCTGCTCCTCTGTGGGGCACCCCATGCTCAGTGCCCTTCAGCAGGGCCCCTCTTTTGCCATGTCTTTCTGGATAGGCACAGCTGGATGAGTCCCTCTCCCAACGGTGACATCAGACACAAGCAATCCTCCCAGCTTGGCCTCGCAGCCCCAGACATGCCAAAGCAGTGCTGCTGACCAGAGTCCCCAGACTCATGCAGCGTGTTGCCCATGTTGACAGCACACGACCTGCCTGAACCCCTCACTACTCCCAGCCATGTGCTGGCTGGTCTCAGAACCCACTCTGGGGCAGCTGGCAGAAGCTCCCACCCCGCTAAATAATGCAGTGGCCAGCCCTAATTAATGCAAGCAGAGGGTGATATAAATTTCTGGGCTGCTTTCAGTTACATTTGCTGAGACGCTGAGGGAAGAGCCGCCTCCAGCAAAAGGGTCAGATAAGCCAGAAATCAATACAAGCGATTGCCTCTGCATCCTGAGATCCCAGAGCTCCTCCCAGCTCTCGTGGGCAGGGGTGCCAGCAGGACTGGGGGCATCCCGTGTGCAGGATTGGGTGCCTCTTGTGGGCAAGACCAGGGGCATCCCAGGCGCTGCCCTGCTCTCACCTAAGCCTGGGTGCTGCTGACTCAGTGCCCTGTGGGCTGGGAGCTGCTGGTGGCCTGGTTCCCACCACAACAGCCATTTCCCACAGCCCCTGCCCTGCACGCAACGTTCCCCGCAGTCCCTGTCAACACAGAGCCCCAAACCCCACAAAAAAACCCCCAGCAAAACGCTGTTGTCACCAGGGTGATAACAAAGCAGAAGGCTGAGGGAAGGCGCAGCAAAGCCAGAACCATCCCTCCCCCTGAGAGTAAGAGGAGATGGGGACCTGGGAAGCAAAAATAACTCCTTTAACTCTTATTTTTCCCCCATGGGAAAGTTTTTCATCAAGGTAGAATTTCCCCTAAAAAATCCTACTGGAGGGAAGTGGAGTTTCTGCCAGTTTCACCGCACATGGCCAGTTCCTGCGCAAGGCACCCACGTGCCAGGCAAGGGCAAGCATCTCACTCTCCACAGTGAGCTGGGGCAATGGTGGGAGTTTCTTCCCACCACCCTGAAAGCCGAGGTCAGCATGAGCAGAGCTACCCAAGGAAGCTTTGCACGTCACAAGTGCCTCCAGTCACCGCTCGGGTTTGCAGAAGCGCCGCTCTCGGCACTCGGGATATTTTCTATGAACAGGGGGAAGGAAGAAAGAGAAGAGGAAATCACCGTGTTACTGGTAAAAATAGCAGAACGCCCCACAGGGAGGCGCAGAGGGTTTCAGTTCTGAGCATTTCGCAGAAAGGGGCCCCGATGGGCAAGCCGGTGGGTGCCCCGACACTCTCCGACCACCCCACGCACCATGCGCCAGGCTCACCACATGCCGCTGGTGCCCCAGTGCCGGCAACGCATGCGGTGCCATTGCCCGTGCCCTCCGGCCGGGTGTGCGTGGGACAGTGTGCCAGTGCCATGCTGGCACAGCGGGGTGGAAGGGGGCCGGTGAGGCAGCGAGGCACGGGAGCTGCTCAACGCCTGCACCTTATCTCTCCCACGCAAAGGCAGTTTGTGTGTGTTGCGCTGCAGGCTGCGACCGCAGCCCGTGCCCAGCCAGAGATAAGATACCCATCACCGTCGCTCACTACGCCACCAGCCTGGATTCACACGACTTGTGAGCACTGTGCTAGCTCCCTCTGCACTGAGCATCCCCTCGCTGCTTCTTGCTGCCCTCAGGTAGCTCCTTCCTGGATCAACTCAAGTATCTCATTCCAGACCCAGGATACACCTGAAGAATGAGGGTGCCCAAGCTCGCAGCCATCCCTGCTCCCACAACACAGCAAGTCCTGGCAAGCCCCCAAGAAGCCAACAGACCAGCCAAAGACACACAGTAAAATCTGGAAACCCATGAGCCATCCCTGAAAGCCCCATGCTGCCACGTCTGCATGCTTCCAAGAAGACCGGCTGGGTTTTGCTTGGATTTTTTTAACGTGCAGTCTGTGTTGCGGTTAAATCAAATTTCTTCGTCACGGCCTTCACGGGTTTAGTCTGTGCACGCCAAAATTAGTACAACCTGTCCCTAAATACCATAATAAAAAACATGTAGTAAGCGCTTTGCCTTTATGTCAGTGCTGGTTTCAAGGAGGATGAATCATGCTTCCTCCTTAGCGCCCCTTTCTAATATGATTTACTATAAATAATGCACGGAGAAAAGAATGAGGGAAGGTGACAAACGGCAAAGCGCAGGGAGCCCAGCATAATCCCCAAACTCCGTGGCAAGAAGATAAAAGCACTTTCAACAGTTGTGATGGAGCTGCAAATGGCATGTGAGTTGTAAATGCTGTGGTACCTGGCTCTTAAGTACAAACTTTAACAAAATTAAGTGACAGTTAATAGTAATGTACTTTTTTATATATATACACACATGTATTCATTGTAGTGTGCCTTTTAAAAAGTCCCTAGGAATTACAGAAAAAATCAACACCATGGAAAAAAACAATGGAAAAACTCATTTTAGCCTTCTCAGAGCCCAAGCTTTGAGCATGGGGACACCCACCTTGGGTACAGGGGCACACACTCTGCCAGCCAGGGGCAAGACGCCCGGAGCCGGGCTGGCGTTTTGGGGGGCAGGAAAACTGACTGAGCTCGTGGCCTGGCAGTTATTTCACATGGCAATCAGAGCCCAGCGCTCCACCGGTGGTGCAGCCGGGACCGCAGGCCCACTCCCTGAGTAGCCACCTCCCCACAGGTATCTGGCTCTATCCGACCTCATGAGCCCACCGGGGATGACATGGGTTGGTGCTTGGGGTTTTTTTAGTTTCCCTTTGTTTTTCCGCTTGGTCGACATGTGCCTTTCTTTATAGGTCACCAAGGTGAACACAGGCACCCTGCTCCCTGACACAAACTGCTTGAATATGCACGGAGGTGCGTTTCTTTGAGAGGGGGGCACAGCGAGTCCCGCGGCATCATCCGCGCCGGCAGCCTCAGCTCGGCCCCGTGCGGGATCCAGCGTCACTCCCCCGCCAGCCGCTCCGCATCGCGCACCGCACTCCACAGAGCACGGGGTTATCAGCCCGGCTGATACACGCAGATAAACAGCCCATCTCCCGCGCTGACACCGGTAACAAAGCAGGGTGTTTAACGCCGATTTATGGCAGGCGGCTCGAGTGAGGCTCAATACGCCTTACAGCACTCGTGCCTGCGCGGAGAAGTATTTCCTCAATTGCGTATCACCGGCTTGTTTGCTAAACAACGTGCCAATAAAACAGCAACGAGGCAACGAAGGCCGATGGAAAACTAAACCAGCCCAGCGGGGCGCGTATCCAACCATAATCTACTTAAAATCAGTTAAGAACACTACAGCGAAAATGATATGGGCGGCTCTGGCCCATGGCCAGAGCGCAGATCCTCGAGCCTACAGCCCCAATTTTATGGCCATGCTCCCATCTTCAGCTGCAAAACGATGCACGGGAGGAGGGTCGGGGCAAATAGAAGAATCTGCTTTTGTTTGCAAAAGCACAAGGTCCAGCAGCTCTCAGCGCTCTCGCAGAGGTACCTGCTGCTTCCCACGTCAGCTGCAGAGGTTACCCCAAACACAGCGAGTGCAAAGAGGGTGTTCACAACTGATCCCAAGCACCTCAGCCTAGACAAAGGTTAATGTGTGATGCTCCTGACCACCCTGCAGCAGGTCTCTGCAACTGGGCTCAAGCCTGAGAATAAGAATAGATGTCACAACTATAAGGAAAGCTCATAAGCCCTTATTAAAAGGCATCTAAATACAGGCAGACTCACCAGCCTTGTTTGCATTTAGTCAAAAGGATGCAGAAACCTTTTTCTGCTGCTCCTGTTGCACCAATCTCTCCTGCCTGGACGTCCCTGCGTGCCACCCGCTTTGTTTCAGATGCTTCCCATCCCACGGCTGCTTTGCAACCGCTGGGTTCTGCTGGGACAGGAGAGCAAATCGACCTCCAGGAAGCCCCAGGAGTCCCAGGAGGTGTGGAGATGTTGCCATCCCAGTGACATTTTGCTGGCACCCACGGGCACCAGACACCCCTGCAACCCGACGGTGCCAGCTTGTGATGGGGAAAGAGGGAGCGATACCTGGGAAGGGACCGAACACACCGTAACGCACTGAGCTGCCTAACGCTAAGGCCAGGGGGAAAAAACCTTTGCAGACCGAGTGACACAAGCCAGGACTGCTGGGCGAGGAGGAATGAATGGAACAGGCTAATTTACACAGGAAGTGAGCACTTACCAGACCCTTCATCCCAACACACAAAACCCTCTGCCATCTCTGGAAGCAATTACACCCAGTTAACATGATCTGCCTGCCACTAAAATTAACTGCAAACAGAAATATTTTTCACTTTTGCAACAGGAGATGCCATGGCCCCGTGTTTGGCTGCCGGGAAATATTTAGTAATTACTCATTTAAAGCCTCTCTTGAAGCTGTCAAGGAGGGCGGGGTGGGGGGAGTAAAAGAAAAATCTTGCTAATTGTGAGCAAAAAGGAAAATGCAGATCGTTTTACTCTACCCAAGGAAAACAGATTTACGCGCCGATGTAACTAAAGATTCGGCATCTCGTCGGAGCGGGAAAGGCTGCAGGGATGCTCCGTCACGAGCTTCCCGGGCTGCTCTGCACCATTTCCACGCCCCACAGGGAAAAGGAAAAAAGAATCAATAGCATCGCCCCTGAAACGGCACCGGCTCCCTGAGGGCCCCTCCACGCTGCCAACAAATACATCTTTAACCAGCATCACTCTACGAGTTGTAACGAGAGCTGAAAAGGCTCCGCGGAGCTCAGCGAGCTGCTGCAAAAGCCACGTCAAGCGAGCACGCTTTGGGGACAGCGCTGCCCCAGCACCCTTGATCGGACAGGTTCTGCGCATTAAGAGTCCAATCCTGCGGTGCAGAGCTCACTGCCCTGGCCCCTGGGACACGAGCACGGCTGGGGAAGGTGGCTGCAGCCTGGCCAGCGGGCACACAGTGTCCCCATTGCCCTGGGGAAGCCCCTGTGCCAGCAGAGAGCCGTACCGTGCCGGCAGTGCTGTGTGATGCCTGCTGCCTCACCACCACTTGGGAAGGCACAAAAGTTATTTCTGGGCAAGTGAAAACAGAAATATAATTTAAAGTAAAATTTTAAAATGGCATCTTCTGATGGCAATCTCAAAGTTGTGCTTTAAAATGCATCACTCACACAACTGAAACAACGCCGAATAAGGGACGGAAAAGACAGAGGCCAAAGGGGGCTTTGCCCCCTCCACACTAGGAGCTGAGTATGGAAACGGTTAAGTCCTCCAGTGAATAAATCAAAAGTTCAAGGCTGCAGCGTAACCTGCCGTATTCCCCCTCTGCCCGTGACAAGAACCAGAGAGCCCCCGAAATCCCAAGCATCCTGCGCAGGGTCTCCGCTGGCGCTCACGGGTTACACGCTCGGGGTCAGCGCCGCGGACCTCAGCGGCAACATTCATTTCCTGAGCGGGGCTCGTCCCCCTGCCCATAAAGCTAATCAGGGCTTCCTCGCCCCGCGCCGCGCAGCCCCGGCCGGCGACACTGGTTCCCATTAGCCCCTTATGATGCCAGGTGCCGCTAATAAGGCCCATCAGCAAGAAACAAGAGCTGCCAAGTCGTCCTCGGACTCTGGAAGTAATCACAGGTAGAGTTTGGGGGATGCTGGCTTTTTTTTTCTTCCTTCCCCCCTTGTTTTCTATTTTGCCTCATTTTTTTTTTTTACATTTCGGCTGCAGAGGAACATAAATTGTCAAATACTTAAAATAAAATAAAAAACAACTACTGTATCAAGGTACTGAAATTAACACTAATAACATCTCTTGAAGCACTTGGGATCCGATTTATCACGTTTATTGCTTTAATGGTGCACTGCATCTGTTTCTCACTGTGACATGTCGAGCGGTGCCAAGGTGCCTAATGGCATTAGGAGTACAACGCGCTGCTAAGCCTGGCGGAGACGGATGGAGGTGAGGGTGGCAGAGAAAGAGCCAAATCCCAGAATATTTCCCTAATGCGGCTACATAGATTTTGCTACAGCTCTGATGTTACAGCTCCATGCAGACAGGGGACCAACATGTCTTTAAGGTGGCAGCTCAGCCATGAAACATCACAAAGCCAAACTCAGACCTGGAAATTGTACTGGAGATGTTCCTCGAGATGCATCCCCTGCAAAGACAGGCACCTTCTAGCCCAAAATGCTCCCTCCCAGGGGAGCATCGTCCCCTGTCAGCTTCCACCAGCCTGCTGACACCATCATCCCAAAGCACTTTCATTTCCCAGCCAAGCAGCTCCAGCTCACACGGACGCACACAGCAAACACTGGAAGTGAGTGGCATTGCCATGGTGGGCAAACTCCCGGGAACCATCAGGGTCTTGGATGATCAGCCCTGCCACTAATGAACACTACTGAACTGCATCCCCACCCGTGGTCTTCCCCTTTGCTATCAACATTTTAAAAAAATGAAATCACCTCTTTTATGAAGTTTTACGATTGTTTAAACTCCCTGATGAAAAATTACTCTGGGCTTAGCCAGCAGCTCAGCACAGCCCTCGTGTCACAGCTTGGGAGGTTTTTCTCCATACAAACAAACCCAAAAAGGGTGGCTGAACTGTGGTTTTTTTGTCTGCAATTAGAAGTGACGATCGATACTAACATTAGATTAAGTTTGAACTTTGCTGATCCTAGAAGGAAATCTTTTATAAAAAAAATTAAAGAGTCGCCGACTCAATATACACTCAATTAGTCAAAATCACAAGCCTGGCAAAGAATTTTAAAAAATGGGTCATGCTGCAGTCAGTGGGTTTGGGGACCCAAAAACCCCAACCAGAGTCAGCACCAAGGCTTACGGCCACCAAAAGGTCACAGCCCTGTGCTCTCAACTAGTCCAAGCTGTGACAAGGTGCAGGCGATGCTGCCACAAGGCCGAGCCTGACTGTGGAGCTGCATGCCCGCCTGGGGCCAGGGCAGCTGACCAACCCCTGCCACCTGCAGCAAGAATCCCCAGGGGCACCCCCTGCTGAAGCCAGCCCTCCGCTCTGCTTTACCCTGCATACATTTCCCGTGCAAATGAAGATGGGAACAACACTCAGAAGGCAACAAGGCTATAAACATATATATTTATACTTACATAGGCATGTGTGTGCGTAAACAAACATATTTGCCATATGCACACACTTGCTGTGCAATGTAAACAGGCACAGCACACGTTCGCTCATTTTGCTCCTTGAAGGAAGAGCTCTGGATGGATTTGGGCTCTGCCTGTCACCTGCTGGGGCTCGACACTCAAAAGCCATCACACTGGGGACCTGGGCATCCCTCCAGGCGGCTGAGCGCCCCACGGCACTGCCCGTGCTGGAGGTGCTCCCCCCGCCAGCTGCCCCTGGCCCCCAGCTCACCACAGCTGGGACCGGCTCTGCTCTGGGCACTCGTGTGCTTGCTTCGGGATCGGAAAGCAAAACCACAGCAGCAGCAGCACAGCAGAAAGAGGTCAGTGAAAGCTGCTGGTCGATGAGCAGAACCACGGTGCCCCTGTCACATCCTGCCCAGCTGGAGGAGGGGCTGCCAAGACCTCGTCGCAGGGTGCAGGTCCCCCCAGACCAGCTCTCCACCAGCCACTGAAGTAACAAGGAGCCCATAGCTGACATGGTGCAGCTGCCACCACCATCAGAACTGCTCCAGCAGAGAGTTACAGATCCCAGACTAACGTAGATGCTGTTTAACAGGTCTATGAATACAATAGGAGCCCACAAATCCTCCCCAAACGGTAATTTTCACAATGTATTAGAAAGCAAACACTATAAAAAAGCCACATGAGACCCGGTCTACACACAAGCTGCCTTGGGTTTAGACTTGAGGCTGAGGGGGGTGAGTTCATCTGCCTGTTGCCCAATGCCTTACAACATGGATGGTCTTACAGCTCAGTTTAAAAACAGCTCAAAGGATTTGGCTCTTGCCCTGTGAAGTTTGCCAGCGCCAGGTAATCTGTCTGAAAGCAAGAACAGGCAAACAGAGTTTGGTGCTGGCTGAAGCAGCTGCCTTCGAGGCTTCACTTGCAGGGGAAGGCACCGAGTTCCACGCTTCAGACAGACCCACGAGCCCATCAGAGCACAGCTTGTATTTAGCCTCTGATCAGGATTATGAATAATTAAGAAATAAGCTACGGCCACAGACACGATTGTCAAAATAAGCCAAGCCTGCGAAGGTGACGTGAAATAGGGACTGCTGCATTGGGCAGGCTGAGATACACTCCCCACCTCGGAGAAGGATCTGACCCTACAGCCTGCCCTGCCTCGGAACACAACCCTGGCCTGCAGCCAGAGCAGCCCCGGTGTTGCCCTCTCCTGTGGCCACTCCAGCTGTGGCTACAGGGCTCGGAAGGGGAAAGGGAGATGCTCAAGACCATGGCAGAAAAGCATGTTAAAATTCTCTCTGAGCCTTCACTGCAGCTCTCCTCCGGTGACGTTCGGTCTGCATCACTGCACACCGAGGCGGCTTCGGGCACACGAACCGACACGAGCCCCAGCTCTGCTGAGACAGGGAACAAAGCGGAAAGCAGCTGAGCACACGCACTGAGCCGGGAGACCCCTGCGAGGGGCAAGGGCTGCTCTCAGCATGGTCCGAGTCACCGTCCAGACCAAGAGGAGATTCTGCCGGTGCTTGCAGACCCATGGGGGGCTGAGAACCCTTGCGCTGGAAGCACTCGGGGGCTGAACGTGTGGGAGCTGCTGCTCTGGCACTCAACGCTGGCACCGGAACATCCCGCACCGCTCGCATGCCGGCAGCAGTCTCCCCCACCAGAGGCGCACGCCAGCATGGCCACTGTCCCTGGAGCACGTTATGTGCATCACGACTAATTAACCTGTTGATTCATTAAAAATCTGACATGGTGCACAAGCCAGGGAGGCTGCCAGCAGCTCCAGCACCACACTGGTGCTGCCTTCCTGCCACGGGGCTGCAGCTGTGCCAGGGGCCAGCGCTGTGTGCTGCTCACCGAAGCACACACAGCACCAAGGGGTTTGACCGGCGATGCCAATTGAGGCGCAGTAATTAACGCTGCTCCGTTCCCCAGCCAAATCGGGGAATGAGCTCTGCTCCCCACTGCCACGATCAGTAAGTGTGAGAGCACAGAACTCATATGCTGACAACAACCATGCTCCCCCCCTGACCCACAGCAGCTCTCTAAGACACAGGACTTGGTGTGAACACAAAGATCCCCTCACCCCAATCACTGAAGCCCCAAAACCGTATCCACAGGTGCTGGAGGTTCCACCCTGTCCTTCACAGGGACAGACCAGTGGCTCTGCAGCAGCATGAGCCCTTTGTGCTCGTCCCTGTGTTACCCAGCCTGACCTACGTGCCACTTTGTGCAAAGTGCAAGTACTTCCTAAACCAGGGAGCTGAGAGGCGTAAAAACCATGGGGCCAGCAAAGCACTACACACAGCAATTCCAAATGTCATCACTGCTGCCACGTGCTGGCATCCCACAGGTCTCTCCCACCTCACCCTGTACCTGGCAGAGGAGGGATCAGCTCTCAGCAGAGGGTGGGCAAAGGCTGCCTGACCTCAGGGCAGCCCTTCAGACGTGGATCCCTAACTGAAGTGGCAGCAACCACAAGACCTTCAGCAGATACCAGCCAGGGAATCAAATGGGGTTTGTGCTAACAGAAAACACCTACAGCCTGAGACCCATCCAGGCTGCCTTCACAGAATCACAGAATGTTAGGGCTTGGAATGGACCTAGAAGATCACCTAGTCCAACCCGCCTGCCAGAGCAGGATCACCTAGACTAAGTCACCCAGGAAAGCATCTAGGCATGTCTTGAATGTCTCCAGAGAAGGAGACTCCACAACCTCCCTGCATTCCCCAGCCTGCACGCACTGCAAGGAACCTTCTGGCATAGCTGCCAGACCTGGAAAAGTTCTGACAGCTACTACTCCACAGCCTACTTTTAGGATACACAGTGAGAACTTTGCACCAGCACACGCAATACCAGACCAAAAACCGAAATCATCGCGATTCTGCACGTGCACCCGTCGCAGAACGCAGCAGCACCATGCCAGCACTCACCTGTGCTGCTCGAGGGTCTCGTTGTCCGGCAGCTCTGCTCCGCACACGCTGCACTGCTCGCCCAGAGCTCTGTTCTCCGTCTTCATGCCGGCTGCCAGCTCCCCCAGCTTGCTGAACAGCTCCCGCTGGATGAAGCCCTGGGGCAGCAGCCCCCCGTAAGCGCTGAAGTCCATGGAGACAGCCAGGGCCGGCTGCACGTGCAGGGCAGACGCCACAGCCGGTGGCATGCCGAGCACCGGCTCAGTCTTGTGGTTTGGCAGCAGGGAGTAAATGCCCAGGGGCTTCTCGCCCTGGACGGCAGCAGCAGCAGAGGGCTCCGACCCCAGTGGCAGCCCCTGGCCAGGCTCAGGTGGTGGCTCGGCCCCCTCCTCACGGGCGTAATGCAGTTCGCGGGCGCTGGTGATGACGCTGCTGCGGGTCGGGGTGCCAGGCCCTTCCTTGCCCTTCTCATCAGGCTTCTCCCCACCAGAGGCTCCGGGCTCGGCTGTCCGGGGGCTATCACGGCTGGAGGCATCGTCCACCTGCATCGCTTCTGTTTTGACCTCAGCAAGGCCAGGAGGGCAGCAGGTGGGGCGTGAGTCCTCTGGGATGGTGGGTGGCAGAGCACCCTGAAGCAGTGACTGCCCAATGGTCATCAAGCTGTCCACCGCCGCCTTGGTGGGGCTCATGGCAGAGAGGGGGCCGAAGGAAGCAGAGGCTGAGGGGCTCTGCTCCGTTGCAGCCGCCGACAGGCTCTGGCCAGCCACACCAGCATAGCCACTGTCCTCGCCAGTGGGCTTCGAGATGAAGAGGCCCTTGATGTACCTTGACTTCCTTTCCTCCTCTTCCTCGGTGGCAGCAGTGGCTCCGTCAGCCATGGCAACCTCTCCATCGTTGTCCTCAGAGGCCTGGATGGTCTCCAGGATCTTCAGGCACTGCTCTTCCAGGTACTCAATTTCCAGGATCTCAGCGGCATAGAGCAGGTCGTCCAAGTCTTCGACCTTGGCCTGCAGGGTGGCAGTGTAGGCGTACTCCAGGATCTGCTGGAACGTCTTTGGCGAGAGGAAGTCCAGGGTATAATGCTGGCTGTTGCGGTGGAAGAGGATCTCGAACATCTTGCTGGTGCAGGCCAGCACCGTCCGGTGAGCGTGAAACTCCTGGCTGTCCACCATGATGACCACGTCGCAGAGCGTCCCCGCCAAGCGCATCTGGTTGGCTTTGTGCAGCAGCCCAGTGGGGTGGCAGGGGTTCTGCAGCTGGATCATGCCCATCTTAGTCAGATCCATGGTGCTCCCCAGGCTCACTCATCAGGGTGCCTCGCTGTCGCTCAAATCTGGGACCAGCTTTGTGTGCCGACTATCTGCGAAAACAAAAGGCAGAGGGGGGGAGAGGAGGAAGAGGGGAGGGAAGCGGGGGGAAAAGAAGGAGAAAAGGGAAAAAAAAAGAGGAGGTCCAGCAGAGAAGAGGGGAGGAGAAGAGAAGGACGTTAGCCCACGGACTGCCGCCACTCGCCGAAAACTTTCTGTGCCGGGCTCGGC
>JANHGL010019205.1:0-23167 GCA_024611195.1 Ceyx melanurus | reverse complement strand
CAGGCCTGGGTCTGCTCTGGCGTGAGGTGGGTGCGGAGCCATGCGGCGGTCGGTTGTAGGTCCCCAAGGCCGCCTGCCCCGGTCCCGCATGCTGGGCAGAGAGGTCTCCGGTTGCACACCGCGGGCTGGTTCTAGCTTGGGAAGGTGGACGAGGCTGGGAAGTTCCTCGCGACTCTAGAGGGTCGTTTACGGTTCTCCCTTCACCACGAGAGCCCCGGCGGTAGGGAGGGTGCCCCCGGCCGGCGCGGCTCCGTCTGCAGCGGCTGCTGGGAGAGGCCGGTCCGTGCTCCCCTCCCTCGGCCATGGGGGCGGCCTTGGCAGCCCGATCGCGCTTCACTCTGCGGTTCCAGCCGGTGAATTAACCAGGCTTATCCCGTCCCGTTTCCCCCCACAGACTCCTGCATGCTGCTGCCTGCCTCGCTGCTGCTGCGCCGTCCCCGCCGCTGCATCCGTGCCTTGAGCCGCCTGCCCTCTCGCTCCCTCATGGATCTCCGGGAGCTCGTTTCTGCCCTGAATGACTTCGCATCCCTCTCCCTGGCTGAGAGCTGGGACAACGTGGGCTTGCTGGTGGAACCGAGTCCTCCCCACACTGTGAACACCCTTTTCCTCACTAACGATCTCACCGAGGAGGTGATGGAAGAGGCGGTGCAGAAGAAGGCAAACCTTATTCTTTCGTACCACCCTCCGATATTCACACCACTCAAGCGAGTGACGTGGAAGACCTGGAAGGAACGGCTGGTGGTGCGAGCCCTGGAGAACAGAATCGGGATTTACTCCCCACATACAGCATATGATGCTGTACCTCATGGAGTCAACAACTGGCTAACAAAAGGACTTGGTGAGTTCTGTTAAAAGCAAACAGGATAAAATTAGGGCCTTCCCTCATTTTTCTTTCTTCCAGCTTTTACAGGTATGATTTGAGGATTTTTTTTTTCCTAATTTTCTTATAGTACTTTTAAGTACCCTAAGCATAGTTTAAGGAATTTATCTGGGTGATTAAGTAATACCAGATACAAACTCTAGAAGACATTCTCAGATGCATGACTATAGTATTGGGTGTAGTCAGAACTGGTGAAGCATATTTATTTTCCATCCTAGTTGCAAAGTTTATAGCACTGGCTTTAAAATCACCTTGAATTTATAAAATGCAAGATCTCAATGATAATAAAGGACTTTAATAAAGTCTCTGAATAATAAATGATAATAAAGTCTCTGAAATTATTCTGTATTTTTACACTGTATTGCAGCTCATAAATGCAAACAGCTATGTCTTTCCCAGCCAGACTTACAAACCAGGAACTATTTTGGTTTTGTATAATTCTTAGGATAAAACACATGGCATTAAGAATGACAATATCTACCCACCCACTTATTTAAAATAGACTTGAAATGTGCCTAATGGCAACCATAGGGCAAGAAGATTTCAGTACTGGTCAGGGGAAAATGGATTCAAGTGCAGAATTTGCAGCTATTTAGAATATGTGCCAAATCAGTATTGGGATGCTTATCCAGCTTTACAAACCAACACTCTTGTTCTGTTCCCTCAGGTGCCTGTACATCCATCCCCCTGCATCCATCTACTGCAGCGAGCTGCCCAGCAGGGGGCACGCACCGGGTAGAGTTCTGCACAGACAGCACTGAGAAGCTGGATACGCTGCTGGCCAAAATCAAAGGCATCCAAGAGGTCTCCTGTGTCACTGCTTTCCCTGCCAGGTAGCTGCTTCACTCCCTCATGTTGTATTCTTTCTGCTGTTTGATACAATGAGTTGCTGGAGTTCTGTTTTGCTGGTGTAATAATTTTCTTCCTCTGTGCATTGCTGCTGTAATTTTTCAGCAGTGGGTCTAGAAAAGAAATAATCTCTGATCAATCTGTGCTATACTACATGATAACAGCAACTCAGTGTAGCACATCACAGATCAGGGGTGAGAAAGAAGAGTATTAACAGGAATTTTGATGAGGACAGTTCAGTTAAATTCTGGTATCTGTTTCTTCCAACAGACCAGACTATGTTACTATAATGCCTTGTTTTTTCCTTTCTTTGTGGCAGAATGCTGCCAGGATACCATAGCTTTATGTTTTATTAATACAATGCTGAAATTTTACCTAGTTTCTTAGCGAGCACCAAGCATATCTTTCCTCAGGGTTGAAGGAGAGGAGCAAACACGAGTCAGTTTGAACTGCTCTCAGAAAGCACTGTTGGAGGTGGTGGCACTATTGTCCCAGAACAACCCTCTTTATCACCAGATTGATATTCTCTTATTACAGAAGGTAACAAAAATCATATTACTTCCAGTGAATGTATTTCTTGTGTGAGCTGAGCACCCTAAATACTGAAATCCAGTAGTCAGTAGCATACAGGGTTCCTGTGCTACCGTGTCAGTGTTCTGAAATACTGTCCCGTGGGGACTTAAAGCCACAGCACATTTTCCCAGACATTGGAAAGAGCTGTGTGACCTGTACCAATGCCCATATCCATTCCAATAGCTACTGTAGTTAGTGTGTTACACTGAAGAACCTCACATAGCTTTTTTTTTCTCCCCCTGTATAGTATGGAAAGCAATGCAAACTTCACAATAATTTTACTTTCTTTTCAGCCTGTTCTTCCCCAGACAGGAATGGGACGTGTGTGCACTCTGAGTGAACCAGTCTCCTTGTCAGTCATGATTGAACGAATCAAAAGCCACCTACAGCTACCCCATGTCCGCTTAGCCCTGGGAGCTGGCAAGACATTAGGTAAGCAGGCCTGCAAGTAACTCTTCTAATGGAGAACTAGAATTCTAGGAAGACAAGGAGCATGAGTGTGTGAGCTATTGCTGCCTTGGGTAGGTTTGTTTCCAAGTTGTATGAAGCACTGTTGAAGACAAAGAGCATCTTAGAATTAACACGATACAGTCATGGAAAAAGAAAGTAGGAAAGTGTTGTGAAGTGGAAGGTCTGGATTATGCTGGTGGTCACTGGGAAGAGGGGACATGTCATGGGTGCTGAGAACATACAGAAATGCTGCTTCTCCTTACTTTCTAATGGACTATGAGACATCCTTTTCCATGATTTGTATAGAGATTAAGACTTCTTTCCCCCTAGAATATCAGGGTGTACCCTTTCATCGTCCACTCCTTTCTGTGACAATGTTTGTTAAATGCCAAAGTACCTTAAAATAGTAGGATGCTTTATGGTATTCTTATGAACATGTGACCACCCATGTTTTGATGAAACAGTGGCAAAGGTGGTGAACTGTCCTAGCTCAAATAGTGGGTCACTAGGAAAACATGGAACAAGCATCCTAACCTCCATGGAACACAAGCTATTGGAATTTGTGAGAGCAAATTTGTTGAGAACTCCTTGTAACTTAGAGACAGAAGTAAGTAAGATAGCCTAGTGCTATCTTATTAATAGAAAACTTGTATTATTAATTACACTAAAAAGGAAACCAAATGGTTCTGAAGCCTCTCATTGTGGTGTAATGGTGTGGTGCCACTTAAATCAGCAGTAATTACATGGCAACACACTGAGATTAAAAGAACATGTGAATCTCTGTGGTGTGTCCCCTCTCCCTATTGAATGTAATAGATAAAGAATTAAATTTGCTTTCACTATCACGTGTAATGACTTGGAATCAGCAGGCAGCTCTCAGCTTGCATGGAGATTGACCTTCTGAGGGCTAAAAGTTAGGAACTTTTTGTCCTGGAAAGAATAGAAGGCTACTAAAATGTTCAGAAACCTAACTAGATTACACTTCACTGGGAGAGAACTAGCCAGCAGCCAGCCTCCATGCTGTAGTTTTCTGCAGAATTTCCTACCTGTTGAAGAAAAAAACCTACACATCTATGTGGACACAGAGGACTTTGCTGTTACAAGCCCATGACTTTCAAACTGATAGATGTGTCCCTTCCTCAAATTCACACTGACTCGAAAATAAATGTAGTAGTTATTGTGCAAGAACTAATAGCAATACTGACAGGGGGGCTGAACAGAAGGAAAGGAGCTTACCTGTGGCACCTTGTATCCTGCAGAATCACCAGTGAAGAAAGCTGCTCTCTGTGCTGGTTCTGGGAGCAGTGTCCTGAAGGGAACTGAAGCTGACCTCTATCTCACTGGTAAGAGGTTAAGTTGCTGTTTCATTATCTTTATAAAAATAGTCATCAAAATTGTCACTATCTTTATAGAAAGAGTCACTGGGTGACAAGTTGATGCCCTTCAGGGGTCTGTACTGGGACCAGTACTGTTTAATATTTTCATCAAGGATATACAGTGTGATCGAGGCACCATCAGCACGTTTGCAGGAGACACCAAGCTGAGTGGTGTGGTTGATAGGATTCCACATACTGGTTACCTGAAGTGTTATGTTAGTGACCTGCATGGCATTTCTTTCTTGAATGGCAGGAGAGATGTCCCACCATGACATTCTGGATGCAGTTGCCAATGGGATAAGTGTTATCCTGTGTGAGCACAGCAACACTGAGCGAGGCTTCTTGGCAGAGCTGCGTGACATGCTAGCTCTCCACCTCCAGAACAGCATCAGCATCATTGTGTCTGAGAAAGACAGAGATCCCCTGCAGGTGGCATAGGGGAAAGAGGGGAAAAAAAAGCAGTGAGAGAATTCAGTCAAAGGAGTTTCATGGCATCCTACACAGCCCTGTCCACCCACAGGCTTAAGCAAGGTGCTTGCAATTGGTTCAGTACAGAATGATTGGATTGTATGTTCCCTCAAAGTTTGGGATATATTTTGTCATCTTTCAGATAAATAAATGCTTGGTTTGGACTATAGAAGGCCAAGTTACTTGATTACTGGGCTGCTCTTGAATTAATTTACTAATTAATATTAATTTACTAATTAATAATTATATTATTATATATATTTGATAATAACGATACACAAAGATTGGTTTGGGCAAAATACAAAACCTGACTTATCTCCAATTTTAAGCTTACAGAGCAGTTCTATCCCTCTGCAGTTATGCCAAATCATGTTAGTACAAGTCACTAATATTTCAGCCAGTAAATGTCCTGATAAGAGTTAATGAAAGGGTGTGGATCACCCCTTAGCATGACCAGTTTTATTAAAGACACCACTCATGCAAATACAGAACACAGTTCAGGTATTTGGTACTAGTCAGTTGTACAATCTACCATTCATGCAGCCTCCAAAGGCAGCTTTGGAAGGTTAAAACTCAATTGCTTAAAAAAAACTAAGTAATACTATTTCACGTGCCTGTTATTTTCTTGTAGAAAGTTTCTATAACTACAGCTCTTTAATTGCAAGTTTACTAAAACTGAATAAGCAGCATGTTCACCATTGATAATGCTTGGGTTTTATTTTTTAAGTTTTGGTATTTTTGTTGTGGCTGGGTTTTGTTTTGAAGAAAAACTGTCCCCTTTGCATACCCTACCAGCTCTGGATTATGTACACACCAGAAAAATGCTGAAATAATTTGAAAATCTTCTGTTGCACCATTCTTGTAAGCTTAAGCTAAATAAAAATTTGCTTATCAAGCAATGTCTCTACTCCATAATTACATCTTGTTCCACTTAATTGGGAGTAGGAGGAGATGACTCCAGTCTTACCTGCAGCTACTGGGGCTGTAAAAAGGCCACCTTCTTATCAATACCACAAAACCTCTCATTAAGATGAGAAACGGAGGGGGAAGAAATTTCTTCTTTCCCAAGGAAAGGACTGTAGAGGTGATCACTCCAAATCCAGCAGGTCTGTATTGCTACAGAGACATTACAAAATGTCTACTAAAGCCACGAGCAGGTAACTCTGGACTCAGGATGATTGTAGCACCTCATTAAACTAACTTTCCCCTCTAGAAAACCAGATATAATGGCACTGAAAATGCACCATGGTATCATTATCTGTAAACACTTCAGGTGGTAGCTTCCATATGTGCTCAGAATATAAATGAACTCCTGAGATTCACAGGAACTGTAGAGCAAGTCAAAGGATTGCAAAATAGGATATGGCTGTTGCTTGTCTACAATACTTCTGAAGCTTTTCCATGAACACCTCTCTTCAAGTGGCAGAGTTCTTGTTCTTGAACTCTACCCCCAGGAACCTGGGTAAAACACTGCCTTGATCCCAGTTCCAGATTCTGACAGTAGCCTAAGTAGTGATAGGCAGGATCTGATGTGTTGTGCAAAGTTCTGGAAATGCAGCCTGTGAAACACAGATGCAAGAGATTGTCAGTTGGAAAACTGGGAGAGGAAGCTGGAGAGTACTGCTGGCATCTGTTTTCCCCACCAGACTCTCCAGCAAAGCTAATTTGGTCCCATATTTGGAGAATCAAATTGTCAGTGGGATAAGCAGGTACCCCATGTTTTCAATACAAGCAAAAGTCAGGCTGTAAAAACCTCTGTCTGTTGATTCTGCCAGTGATGGGTAGACCAGGAAACAATCTTCCACATGATGTTTTGATTCTTTTCAAAAGCTATACACTGGTATTAAAAGGAAGGCAAACTATTTTTGTGATAACTTAATAGAAACACTATAAAATATTTTTACTAATTAGTTTGAAATTTTCTGCATATTGCATGAGGATTTGCACAGAAAATGACACTTTCACAAAACTGTCAGAAGGAGCTCTATTTTCCTATAGGATAAAAAGATTGTAAAAGACAAGCTAATGAAAATTAATACTTTATTTGATTGATCTGAAGTGTAACAACATCGAGCTGTAACACAGCTACCAAATATTAGACATACAGCATCTCTGAAGTCTGACTAGCAGACTAGTTGATGGAATTATAGGGTTTACTCCCACATACCTGAGAAAAAAGTGAAGAAAGCTTTCAAACTTCAGCAGTCTCCCAACCTCTAAGGGCTTAAAAAAAGAGGAGAGCTTTTAAGTGGCTTTTAAGGCCTCCACCAGGATAAGCAGACACTCCTGATGTAAAAAAATACATATAAGCAATAAAACTTTAAAAAAATAAGCACAAAATAAACTTCACAGCTTCTTCACATTCCTGCATTGCAACTTAGAAAGTAGATGAAAGAAGCTGGATCCTCCCACCCACAGGCAACACCTTGGAATTCATCACAATTTTGATAATCTAGATCTTCTGATACACAGATTCGAGTCTGTGGCAAGTCCTTCATTTCTATTGCCAGAATTTCATAAGATGCTCATGGCATCCCACACCCAGAATATTTTGGGTATTCCCCTTTCCTCATGCAGCCAAGGCAGGTCTTTTACCATTACAAATCTTGGCTTCTTCCATACTCTGGAGCTAGTCTTGTCTAGCTTAAGGAGTAGAGGAAAGCACTCGATTGAGAAAAGTCACACCACTGGGACAAACTAAAGCTCTGACCACCTAGTGATTTGCACTTCCCAAGTAACCTGCTCCAATCAAACCCTCATGGCTAGTGAGGTAGAGAGCAGAAGGCACAGTCTTACAGAGTATTTTTTCCGTCTCTAAAGTTGGCTGCATAGATATGGAGAAGGCATCATCTGAGCTAAATGACAACACAGATAAATCCTAACAACTGAGCAAGAGATGCCCTGCTCACAGAAGTCATCATTCCAAACTACCTGAAGTAGTGAACAAGTATTGTTCGTTGCAATTACTACATTTCAGTTGTGTAGTCCAGCAGCCTTGGGTTTGGAGGGAAAGACATCTCTACAGGCCCCTCTCCAGCAGCCTTTGTGAGCATTTACCGTAGATGCTTTGAGAACAGAGACCCATCACACATCTTCATCCTGATTCTCTAAGAAGTCAGTCAAGGTACTGTCATCTACAGGAATTAATAAGTGTTCCACACCATCAGCTCCCTGAGAACAGACATGCATATACATCCTGTTAACACCAGTGCACACTGCAATGCAAGCCACTGGGTAGCACTGATAGGTTAACATTCACAGTCTGGCTGAGAGCTGGTCAGCATTCACAAGGACTACATTGTTAAAACCCAGGAATATTTCACAAGATCAACACTGGAGATGCACAAACACTGAGAAAAGTCAGTGTATGACAAATCTTCTGGTGGGCTATGCTAGTCTGACAGCTCCTCAACACAGTGTTCTCACATCCAGTACTGCTGTGCTGCCCTATTTTTAGGACCAGCCCGTATTCCTCCCTCGAGCAAATACCAGTAACTAATGGAAGCAGACTGGCAGGCTCCAGAATCCATTACTTTTCAAGGTCTTCAGGAAGAAGAGACCTGTAGGTTGCTGAGTAACCAAAGCACACTGCATTTTACAGCCCCCTGCCTATGTAAAGTGTGTTGACAAATTAGAGGCATAAAGAGCTGCAATTACAGAATTTTGCTAGTTCCTAGGTTCTTCAGTAATACAGCCTCATGGTGTCCTGCACAAGAGTGTCTTAGGGATACTTATTAGCAAGTAAGCATCTTCTTTCTTTAAGGTGGCTGAATACCCAGAAATATCTTCCCCCAACTCACCCGCTTGGTCCGGATGAGCTTGTGGTCCCTAAATTCTGTCAGCTGTGCCCTGAGTGTCAGGTCACTGTTCACAAGGAAAGCCTCCCGACACTGCTGGTAGAAGTCTTGGAAAGACAACCCTGGAGGCAGGAAAAGGTTAGGACAAGAAAGTGAAGTGGTAAGATTGTCAGATTTTTCCAGCTCTAACATCGCATCCTATCCCCAACTACAAAGCTTGCTTTGGCTTAGATCACAGTGGCTACAGGAGCATCACCACTTCTTTCAAACATACAGCCAAGCTAGTATTTCAGTAATTAATGGGAAACAGATGAATCAACCTTCCAGTCACCCTGTTTGCCTAATGCAATATTAATTGTACTTTAAATGCACGAAGATGGTTAATCTCTTCATTTTCAACTCCTCTATCCTACTTTCAACTTTCTTTACCATTAACATGGTTTACATATTCCCTGCAGCACCTGTTAGAGAGAATGACAGAATATTCCACATGTATCCTAGAAAGCAGGGAGGCATCAGAAGTCACTTAGGAGCAGCATGGGAACAGAATCTCCTGTATTTCCCTGGTCCTTTAAGTATTAGGTGTGCAAATTCACATTGTTCCTTTATTTTAAATGTTTAAGTCCACAGTCCCCCATGAATGGTCTCAGTCATGTCTAAGCATCAAAGCAGACAACAGTAAGAGGAGGTCCTTCAGAACCAGCCAGTCTATTCAGTCAGACACAGAACCACTAGAAAGAGCCTTATGCCACTGAGTCCCACTGAGACAACTGTTGCAGCATTTCTGTGCTGGTGATGTAACCAGCATACCTAAAGCCAGGGCCTTTGTGTCTGATGTGGCAATGGCAACAAGCCAAACAGATGAGAAAAGATGGGTACATACCTGGGTAAGATGGATTGTCCTTGTTCTCCAGCTGGTACTGAGCAAGCAGTCTGAATATCCCTCTAAGGGGGAAAGAAGGAGAGGGGAAAATCAAGAAGAAAAAAACCCAAACCAAACAAACGCCCAAAACCCCACCAATAGAAAATATTAACTATTTTTTTCCCTCAGGACCAAGACTTTGTGTGTGAATCTCAACACTGGACACAGCTTGCTATCAAATGCTGTTCACTTAAAATAACCAATCAGTTGGAACACAGGTCCTAGCATCTTCATCTTGAACAGTGTTGTCAGAAACCAGGGATTGCCCCCTGCTAGGTGTAGACCAGAGTAACCTAGTAAGGACTGGGTCCTCAGCAAGTGCTTCTATGAAATATAACAGCATCTTACCTGGCATTGAGAGTGAGACTGCACAGGACATGTGTTAGGGAGCTCAAAGCCAAAGATCCAGATTGTTGTACTAAAAGTGAGTTCTCATAAGATGTTTCTTCCACATAGGGACTAAATGTGGTGGTTTCATACCAAAGCCAGTTGTAGAGGCTTAGCTTTGCATGATCCCACACTAGACAGAGGAAAGAAAGAGCAGAATTGGGAGATTTAGCTTCTCTAAGGTGTTAAAATAAGCATATTTAGTTCTGCTGCAGGATTTGAGGAAACAATGTGTGCCTGTGAAATTCACAGTACATACAGCCAGATATTTGCAGTTCAAGCAAGACAAAGTCTCTGCATCAAAACATTTGCACACATCCTTTTTTCATACCAGCTTCACAGTTACACTGTATATCCTTCCAGAGCCAGCAGTGTGCAAAGAATTTCTGTCCGGCCAACAAAATTGTTTGGATGCAATGACATAACATCCAATCTCCATTTCAGCACATCCTCAAATCAAAGGGTGCCAGAAGCTTGGAGTCTAATTGTATATTATGATCATTCACTAGTAGTTCTCAATATATTTATAGTTTTGGTTCAACACAGCCACAGTCCCAGTGGGGGCTTCTAGATGCTACCACCACACATACATCACCAGATGGATTTTGCACATCAACAGCAATACACAAGTTTATGGAACATGCTCAGCAGCCTCAAAGTAGAATGCAGATTCTTCTCCCTTCTACATCAGGCCCAAGGGGACTCACTGAGAGGAGCATTGATGTGATCGACCGAAGCAATAAGGTAAATGCTTGGCTGAGAGAATAACTGTGCAAGGATCTGCTGACATCTTTCTCCTCTCAACATCTGGCTGTCCAGGTTATGAATGAGGACATAGAGCTCTAAAGATGAATCTGCAAGGTCAGAAAAAGCAGCAAAGAAACAATCAAGAAACTGCACACAAGTCTATTCCATCAGGCTCCATATTCATCACTCCAATATCAGATCACTTCCTTGTACATCTTACTTTGCTCTCTATCCCAAACACTTGATGTTTCTGAGCACCAAACAGTTTTTTTCCTCAATCCACTCTACCACAGTTCTCATCACAGCTACAGTTCTTTTTGCAGTTTAAACTTTTATCTCAAAATCTACTTTCCACTTGCTTATGGCTCTACCCAGGAATCACTCTTTTTGTTATGACTTTAGGTCCTGTCATTCAAATGTATGTTGGGAGGGAAGTCTAAGCACCATTTGTTTTGCTGCTTTTTAGTTACTTGACTAGGATCCTTAAGCTCCTCCTGACACAGTGAAAATGCATTTTCTATTCAGGGCTGGACACAAAGCATACTAACTTAATTGGAAATCTTGCCTGAGAAGTCCTCAAAGGAAGTTACAAAGACTTAGCTTGGATAATGCAAATGGTAAATGTAAAAGTTTCCAGCTAGCTTGTTGCTGCTGTAGCTGTCCATGGGAACAGCTATTTTCCGAGCCCAGAAACAATTCTAGAAGAGTAGCCAGTTTTTGTTCAAATGAATAGATAGCTGGCTGCCAGTGGAAACCAAAGGTTCCTCAGGCTCCCAGGCAGATCAGTGATAGTGTACTACACAAGACTGATATATGTACATCAAGGTGGGTACCACTGTTAATCTTTCTTTTTCACTTAGTCCCACCAGAAATACTCCTAAGGTAATGAGGATAACAGAGTGTAAACACTGAAACACCAGTGTCATACATAATTAAGATTCCATGGCAATTTGTGTATGTACACACAGGAAGTAAAATGGACATTAAAAAAGAATCCAGCAATAATTCTGTGTGTTTATTTTTGCTTTTGAACCCAGTTCTAACCTGCTAACAGAAACACTGTAAATAAAACATAAAGGCACTGTGCTACATGCAGGAAATAAACGAGCATTTCAGTCTGCCAAAGGGTTAAGGAGTCTGTCTTGTTAGAACACTTGTGCCTTCCTCCTTCCCCTTCCAGAGAACTCAAGTGGGTGAAACACTGACTGAGGGAATGACTTGAGATCATGTACACTTATATTCCTGGTGCATATATGTTTTCATAGACATGACACAAATTACAAGCAAGAAAGTGTACTACCTACAATAAACTAAGGAACTGTTAAGTGTACACATGAAAACTGTGAGAAAAGAAAATGTCCAGGCTCTCCTAACATTAAGTGGTCACTAGTGTTTTTATGTATAAAGTTAGTCATGTTACCTTCTTTAAAACTTCTAATGATGAATTCAAGTTGGTCAAGTGGGCTGCGAAAGGTCCCAGTATGTTCCAGTATCTCCTCTGTGATGGAATTGAGAATCTGAAAAATTAAACAGCAGTCCCTGCTGAAGGGAGGATTTTTACCATCCATCCCCTAAGAGTCAACATAAACATTTCCACCCCCTTTCAAAACAGTGACATGAAGCTTCAGACTGATGAGTATCTATGAATGATGGCAATTACTGCAATTCCTTCAAAAAAGCAGACTAAGTTCTTTAAACTCTTAAAAGAGAGCTAGGAACTAGCTAGGAACTTCATTCAAGAGCCTGTTGCTATAGGATGCATTTTGCACTGAAGGACTTTAGAGGTACCTGTAACACAGGAAGGTTAGACAAACACATAGGTTTTTCTGCCACTCACAGATCTCACAGTGATGCTGGGGAAGTAGCCATTAACCACGAGGTGGACAGACTCCTGGAGCAGGGAGGTACGAAACTTCTCCAACAAGTCCCGCTTTGAGCCGAGTCCATAGAGCGCAATATTGAATCCCAGGCTGCAGAGTGAGCAAATACACTGAATCACAAAGGCACCAGTGCCTTCTTAGCTTCATACATTCATTAACCACAACGATCCACTGCAATCTGGCCTCTAAAGATTTCATGGTTCATCAACTCCAGGCCTCCTTTCAGCTCTCAGCTGATCAATAAGGTTATAGGAACATGGCACCTGCATTCTAGTAAGAGAAGTGTTTTAGCAGCCTGGAGGCCCACAAATGTAGTAAGACATCTAAGAAGAAAATGTTATTGTCCAAAAATATGAGGCTGTACCTGCAACTTCAGATAAGGAAGCCTAACCAGCATTCACATTCACCCCCTCACCAGTGATTACATTAACTGTTTAACATGGGTCACAGCAATTACAAGGTAAAAAGCAAATATTCACAGTGGTTTCCTACTCTGATCCATGGGTATAGTTGCAAAGAAAAATTAAACTATTCTTATATTGCTTTCTTATCCTAATTATTCCACTGAAAAGAGGCAGGAAAGCGTAAAGAGAACATGGAGGAGAATCACAAAGCTTTGTTCATTTTTGAGAAGCAGGAAAAGCATCATCATGGGTAGATAGAAGAGTATCAGGTCACTCAAAAAGCACTGGGAAAGGTGTTCAACAACTGTCACTGACTACAGTATCATCTATGGATTTGTTCCTTCTATTGTGCCACATACATCTCTAACTACTTGCTCTGAGTCACAGAGAAGTCCTCCTCTTTCAACTCTCCATCTTTAAAGCTAGTGTCTTTTTCACATGCTGTGTCACTCACCATGGAACACAAATCTCTTTATACTCTACTCCCTTACAAAATTTCCAACAATCCTGACCACCATCTGCTGCTGCCTCAGCACTTAACTTCAGAGTTGGTGTCTTGCCTTCTCTAAGGTATGTCAGAATCTCACTGCTCTGTACCATTGCCCAGTTTGCTTTCCTGGATGCTTATTCTTTGCTCTTTCCCATGAAGATACACACAAACCCAGATTAAATTTATACCATTAGTTTCCAACAGCATTAAGGTTTCTTTGTGTCTAGAAGTTTCCAACAGCATTAAGGTTTCTTTGTGTCTAGATAATTAGGTACCACAGGCATTCAAAGTTAACTGCTACACCACTGAGGACAGCCACACACTGGAGACAGTGGTGGTGGGCTACTCACTACCAGCTATGCTGCTGATTGTTCACAAGGGACACTTTTCTCAACATTCATGTCCCCTGTTTTCTCATTATTCATGTTCCCTGTGTGTGAATGCCCTCTAGCTGGGTTTACAGAGGCACAGAAAAACTGGCCAGGCAGAATACAATCACATTTCACTTTATGCATTCAGTTCAAGGAGTTAAGTCAGCTATGATTTGGTCTCTAGGAGACATCGTACTAAATTACTGCTAAGTCATTTTACATTTGAGCAATTGATCAATCAACCAAAGAAAAACAGTCACTCCTTAACTCATCCACAGGATGATGTTGACATGAGGGTAAGTTTACTGTGGGTAAGTGCCTGTTTACTAAACTTCTTCAGTGATCCTCATTGGATACTTAAGACCCACCTGGATCTGTTCCTGGGTGACTTAGTCTGGGTGATCCTGCTCTGGCAGGGGGGTTGGACTAGATAATCTTCTAGGTCCCTTCCAACCCCTAACATTCTGTGAATCTGTGATACTTACTGCAATTGCAGCATCCACTTGGAAAAGAGGGTTTCATGATGCTGGTTTAGCTCTTTGATTTCTGCAGCATAGGCAAGGGGAGTGTTTTTCAAAAGGTCGTGCAGTGTTTGCTGTGTTGAGAAAGAGAGAAGACAACAGTCATTCAGAGCTGAGAAAAGATAAGCCATCTGGAGTCCTGACAAACACCCCTCCTCCAGCAGGCTCTCCAGCTAGGGAGCAGAACAGCCTTCACTGGCAGTGCACTCAGCTGTGTTTTCTTCATGAACCCTCTAAGCACAGCTTTGCTACTGGAGAAACAAAGCAGAGATAAGTAACCTTTTGGGAATGGCAGCCAGACGAGGACTGGAACCAGTATCACACTGTGTTTTATCTCCTCCTGCAGGGTATGGGAAAACCACCCCTGATTTCATGGATGCACTCAGAGCTTATACAGAACCAAGCATTGTACCAGGAAGACACCACCACCACAACCTGCCCATTGGAGCAAGGGCTCCAATCAACATGCTTAGCAATGGTTCAAGTGTTTCTCACTACAGAGCAATACTCACAAACATCATCTTAAAAAAAAAAAAAAAAAAAAAGCAAAAAAAAAAAGCAGAAAGGAAGCAATTTGCATCTGACAGCTAAATGTAGAAAAGGTATTTCAAAAGCATGAAGAATCAAATGATTAATTCAGCTTTAAAGATATGCTGGGATGTTTATGTTTAAATGGCACAGTAGCATGACAAATGGCAAAAATTAAATGTTGAAGTTCAAATTTCACAGACAACACTCCAGTAGAGTAACTGTATTTTTCAGGAACACAGCTACCAGGTAAAGCATCTGTGAAGTTAACCACTGTTTAGTTTGACAGCCCATGGCATCATCTACTATGCTACAAGACACTGCAGGGTGACATTAATTTACTGCAGTAAGGGTCCCTTTGAGTAAGAATACTTCAACATGTTATTTAAAACTGGGTATGTTTGGAGATATAAAAGTACTCTCACACAAAATATTTTCTCTTTCCTATGCAAAAATAAAAATTATTTTTTTTTAACTTTTCCAGAGGAAAGAATGAATGGAGGTGCTATTGCTGAAAAAAATAACTCTAAAACATGTTAATTTAGAGAATGACCTAAACAGCACAGTAACATAACAAATCTACACTGCCTTCCTCTTCATTGTTAACAGCTTTGCTCTCCACTCCCTTGCAGCAGAAGACAGTTTACTCTGGAAAAAACGAAGACAGCTGCAATGTAGAAGACAAACATAAAGCACTGAAAGACAGAACTGCTAAGCCTTCAATTTCTTTGGAACCAGCAGTAGATTTAACACTGAAAGCCTTGATTTCCTTCCAGAGCTGTTCTGAAAGAACTCGTTAAAAATCCAGATGTCTCTGGGTAGCAATTCCAGACAACAGCAGGCATCAGGCAATCTGCATATGTGCCATCTTTTCAAATACAGATGGGTGCAAAAAACAGTCACAGACACAACAGCTCCAAGTATTTTCCGTGCTTCCCTGGCACCTGTCCTTTTGTGCCTCCCTGCAGGGTGCAACTGTGCTCACTTTGAACTGGGTTGCAGAATTAGCATATGGAAAAAAAAACCACAGTAATTCAGTCACTACAATTAGACTGTTCCTGTCTCTTAGGAACTGGAAGGGGACAAAGTGCATTTCACAAACTAGGTGACACTATTTAGAGCCTGCCTAGTCTTACATGTGGCTTAACCCAGTAATACTCAGATGTAAAGGGCTCCCTCCATTTCCTCACGTAAAAGCTCAAGACAGCCATAGTGTTTCACTGATAAAAATGCTGGTTTGGTGATTGTTTTTAAGGCAGGTCTCTACAACTCTGCTTCTTCCTCTTCTCCTCCTCCAAAAGCAAACTTTAACTTGTCCTTGTAACTGCAGCTTTCAACCAGCTGCTTTCCTAACAGTGCCTTCTCCCTGCATTTTTCCCCACTGTCTCAGGTCCAAACAGCTGGGCATTGTCCCTGCTCAGAGCAGCAGCAGGAGACACAGTGCTTACAATACTAAATCAGTATTAAATACTGCTACCTAAATCAGCGGCAATGAACTGAAAACAGCAACATCATGAATATTTGACAAGGAAAATCTTCATCAAAGAAATTAAAAGCTCCATGAGTTGTGTGATTTGCCATGAAATCTACCTGATTCAATCTTCTTTTCTTCAACTTCTGCAGCGTTCGGTCTGAAGTGTGCACTTTGGAACTACTGTGAGCTTCAAAGTATTCCTCCACCAGGTTGTTCTAAAAATCAAAGAGAAAAATCAGCCACACTCCTCGTGCTATCAAGTTAGCCCCCACTGTTTGAGCCCACAAACGTGTCTGAAGATGGTTAACATGAGACATGGAGCAACAATGATTAGAACGCCAGAAGAAATGGCTTCTACAGTAGTGTTCTGCTAAAGCTAACCTGGTCAGAGGGATCCTTCCTGAAGACAGACAGAAAAGAGATTCTGAGAGAACATAACAAAGCAATAATTCTAAGGGGGTGTGGGGATCCCTGGTGCTGGAAAGAAATCAGCCAATGAAGCTGAACACTGAGCTAGAAAGTCATGTGTGCTTTTAAGAGCCAATTTCTTAATCCTTTCTCAGTAGAAGGTCTCCTGCTTCATGGACATCTTGGAACTTCTCCTTCTGGACCTACTGGATTATACATACAGACTGGATTAGCCCACAGGCTCACATGATGCCTGTCCAATAGGAACAGTTCAGAAACAGCAAAAGCCAACCCAGCTGGTTTGATTTCAAGTGAGTCCATCAGTTCTTCTCTATGGTTAGGGGTGGTCACTGCCAGCTCATTGTCACTGAACATCCTTTCACATTTGCTAGCTCAGGGATTCATTTTCTGCACACTCACCATCTTGTCCTCTTTATTTTTTTTGGCTAGGCTGTTTCTGGGAGGAGGTGCAGATGCAGCTTTAGTTTTTGCTGGGGTCTTTTGACTTGATAATACAGTGCTGACTTCTTTCTGATCTTCCTCGTCCTCCTCCTCTGAGCAGGAAGCAGAATATTCACTCTCACTTTCTAAATAGAAATCTGGAACTAGAGCATAAACTGAAGGTTAAAAGAATGACTTCTTACACAGAACACATTTTGCACCAACTTGCTCTCTCACACATTTTCTAGATGTTTTCTAAGCATGTGATTCCTAAATATATTTCACAGAAAAGTGAAATCAAGTCTTAATAACTGCAAATGCATATAGCCATTTCTATGCCAGCTCTAGGCTCAGAAAACATTTTTAGTGAAGCTTGCTCCTTGATGCCAACTAAGAAACATAATCCTACCATAAAAAGTGACTAAAAATGGACAATGGAATTCTCTCAGCATCTCTACCTCAGTTTTCCCAAATGCCAGTCATGCAAGCTGAGTATCTTCTGGGTCACACTATGCAAAAAAAAGGTTTTGTAAAAGACCTCTGGTAGCCATGTTTGATTGAAGAGCACAAATTGAACCTGGCTCAGTCTTCTTCTCTCAACACAAAAGAAGAAATAGAACATGAACCACCATGTGCTAAACTCTCTTCTGCATGCATTCTGAGCACCTATAACCAACCAGTTATTGGAAATACTTGACCATGAACATCCTGGCCATGATTAAAACCCTTTATGATCTAGTTCAAGCAATTGTGCTTGAATTATCAGCTTAAGTATCAGCATAGGATAGATTACCAAGAGTTTTGTCTCTTTTGATCATGGTTACTGAAGTTCAGCCATTTGGTGCTTCTAAACCTTCCACCCCTTACCCAATGTCACGGTTTGGGGTCAGGGCAACCCCCAGACTGATAACAGACACTCTCTTTTAACCCCCCTCCCTCCCCAAAGGGGGAGAGAAAAGGAGTAAGGGAGAGAGACTTAGTGATTAGAAAAAGGAACTAGAACAATTTAATGAAAAATGAAAATTAAATATATACAAATATGTACAAAGCCAGTACTGAACCCAACACCACACCCCCCCCTCGATGGTAATTACATCACCCTCACTGATGCTGCGGAGGAGCTGGACTCTGGCACCAGGTCTTGGCAGCGAACAAAAAAAAAATAACATGAGAGCCAAAGCAAAAGGGAGAGACCAGAAGCAAAAAAAGGACAAATCTCCAGACCCCCAAGCTTATATACTGGATATGACGTGTATGGGATGGAATCCCTCGTTGGTCAGTTTGGGGTCACCTGTCCTGTCCTCTCCTCCCCGCAGGTGTGTTCTTTCACTTTCTGCCCCCCTCAGTGCAATACACAAATTCTAGCAATGGCCTTAGTTTGCATTCCATCCCTGGTAGTAACTCCAAACATGAGGTGTTATCACTGCTAGAAGCAGACACTGTCTGCAAAACATGCTGCTAACTCCAGAAAGTGCAGCCAATTAGAAACCTGAGCTGAAAAGTAAAATCACTGAACAGAATTTGCTCAGTTTTCACCCAAACCAGGACACCCAAGTAGCATTCTGCCACAGGGAAAAGGTCTATACAGACCCCTCAAGGACATTTCTACACTCTGTAAGATGAATCAGATTGAAGCCCACCAGAAGAAACACACTCCTCTGAACACCCTGCCTCAAGGACTGTGGGAGCTGACTACAAAGGTTGATCTTTACCTGTTAGTCTCTTTCTGAGTCTGTAAGGTGTGGTAGACACAAATTCTTTCCTTTTACTCTGTAAAAGCAAAGAAAAAAACATGCATTAGAATAAGAAACATGTACCTCCTCCAAACAGCCCTCTGCCAAGCAAAGGGTAGAATCAGGTTAATTTTCAAGCTATTTCAGCCCACAAGAAACTGGGAAGGCAGCAGTAGTATAGAGAGTTCTTCGTTTGCCATTCAGAGATAGAGGGAGGCAGGATCAGGTTCCAAAAGGAGCTTAATTCTTCCAACTGATGTCCCAGGATGGAGGGTAGAATACCATCAAATCTCCAACCAAGATGTCAATATTGGCCACTCAGGAAGTGTCAAACCAAAGACAAACTGGAGATGCTTTGGCTCCCCAGAGCAGTCACCTTCCACCTCACAATGTCTACTCAGAGTCATTTCAAAGTCCACTGTGAAAACAGCCCCTGTGAAAAAAACTACCAGAATGCTGCTCAGAATACTAAGCCCAGAAGAAGCAAAGGGAATCCAAGCTGCCTGGTCTCATCAAGTTGTAGCAGTGTTATCTTCCTTACAATACTTAGGAAACACTTTTGTTAATCTTGACAAAGTAGATGTGAAATCAAGGAGTGAATGTGGCATCCCAAAACAGCATCTCTTACAGGCACATCTCATCCTGGAACCTGACACCAGAAAAGCTGTGCACACATTTCTGGTACAATGCTATACCATTTTAGAAAGCCAAGTGTTTCACAGCATTCTCCTGATAACCACCACAACTGGCAGTTCTGGGCTGCATCTCTCCATGGCATCAAAAAACATGGTATCAACCTACATCCTCCCTATTATCACAATTTGGTTTTCATAAACCAATATTCAAGTAAGAAACTCAATAGCACCACAGTTCTTGAACTCCTGTACTAACCACACTTCTTACAACTGAGGCTGTTTCTTCTCTTGATGAGAAACTGGAAAGTGATGAGTTCACCTGCATATTAAGGGACTGTCTAACATCCTCATTTGTGTGATGCAAGGACAGAGTCTCCACCCAAGCTAATTAAGCTGTCAACCTGTCAAACACACTATTTGCCCACTGACCTTAAATCCACAGTGCTAACTAATGGTAGCTCTGGTTCTCACTTGAGTTTCTCTTCTAGTTGGATTAGGAGAGATCTTTGTACTGTGGATGGGGCCTTTCAAGGTCCTTCCTTTCCAGAACTGTAATAATTAGCCAGCCCAAGTTTTAAAAGTGAATTAAAAAAAAACAAAAAGAAAAAAAACCCAAGCAAGGTAGCACTCACCCTCTGATGCACTTTGTTTGAACTTAAACGTTCTGAAAAGCAAGAAGAAGCATTGTTCAGAGTACTGAATATCTTCAACAGTGGCACATTAATGAACATTGGTTCATTAGAAAAACATTAATTCACTATTCAAAGGTACACTGCACCAGAAAACAGCTCCCTGGGTGCTAATTCTGAGAGAAGCCTCTAGTTCCTCACAGGTAGGCAAGGAGAGAACAAAGACAGTCCATGTTATTACCACAGAAGGCAGCTTTTCATTCTGGTTAGTTTTGCAAGGCCATCAGCAAGAGGGAAGAGGGTGAAAAATGAGCTCATGTCCTCTCCCTGAGCACACACAGCTCCCTTTCTGAGCACAAAGTAACGTGCTCTTGCCAGTGTTGATTTGCACTGCCTTCTCCCGCTTCTCTCTGCAGCAATGAGTGCTTGAATATTGTATAGTAAACTGTGCACTTACACGTGAATATCCACACCATCCCACCCATTTGGTGCTCAATACATCAACCCAGCCCATAACTCTGAAGTGCAAGCATTTCTGTTGAACACAGAGAGAATCACTAAGTGTTACAGCTACAGATGAGCAAGAAGTTCCTGTTTTCTCTACAGCAGCAAGGCAGAATAAGAGATCTGACACCCAGGTGAACCAGAGGCCATGCACACCAAGCAGTTCAGCCCATGGTGTTAAGCCAACCAGAACACTCAAGCATGACAGAAGCTGACACTCAAGCATCCACTCCACCACCCAAATAAGAAATATAACCACCATCAACTTAGCTGCTGCTGCCCAAATCATCACAGGACTTACTGCTACTTTGAGGTGTTTTGGCTGTCTTCTCATGGCCCTCAGAGCAATCAGGTGCAACACTCTGTACTGGTATCTGGGCTAATTCAGAAGCTAAAGAAAGGGAAGAAGTTTCACATGTCATGTACAAAGCTCCCAGCTCTGCCTAGTCAGCCACAGGGCCATACACCTGAAACACTATTAATTTCTTACCCATTTCAGGAACTGCACCACATACTTCCCTTGGTTGGGTTTTTTCCTAACCCTAATGGGCTTAGAATTCCATTAAGAATGGAATCCTTAATAAAGATTGTCAAAGACTGAACTCCTCAGTTAATTCATTTCACAAGTATGGCTGAGGCAGTGGCAGAGCTCCCTGGGAAACTACACATCTTCCAATCAGAGCAATGTTTGGTCATTCTCACTTAGTCCATATATACTTAGCTGTATAGTGATACAGAAGGATGACCCCTCTCTCTTATATCAGTAGCTGTGACACCAAACACTAATGAAGTTCAGATGGTGCTGGGCAGACAAAGACTTTTCAAGAGAAGAAAGGTGGTGGCTGCAGGACTCAAGCACCTTGTTTGACCCAGAAGAGCCCACCTTCTCCAGAGCTGTCACCTTCTGCTTGCTTCTCCTAATTCCACAGTTAGCCTAGCAAGCACACTCAGATGCTTTAAGTAGGAGCTCTGTGTGTCAGGGTATGTCTAATGTTGCCTTTTTTTGTCTCTTTGCTACACGAGCTATTCTAAAACCCCTGCCATCCTTTGGCACTTACAAGCAGATTTTCTCCCAGCATTAAGAAACTTCTATTTTTTTCTTATGTGTTTATCTGTACTTCTTATTCCCACCATGCCTTTGCATTGTTCAAGCCCTGTTTTTGAGGAAGACTGATTCAAAGCCAGATAAAAGCTACTGAAATACTGTAAACACCTCTTTTGAATAAACAGGGGACAAATCAGGTTAACAGAGTACTCACAAAATGACCATAGCCAGATAAAGAAGAAAAGAAGAGGAAAACATACCCAGCTCTGACATTTTGCTGAAGCGTTTGGGAGTTTGGAATGAGTAAACTTCACCACCACTTACACCTGAGCTAGTTCCCGTTGGATCTGGAAAAATAAATGTTACTTGTAACTATTTAAAAACTACATATAATCCCAACCCAATGAAGACAGAAAGCAACATCTTACTATCTCGCTCAAAGGGATCTTTATATAGCAGATGTAGCAAAATAAATATAATAAATCCTAGAACCATTATCTTCTCCTCTACCACCAGCAGTCAGAGCTAGAGAGCCCTCAAAAGCAGTTTCATCCACATTGTACAAGCTTGACACTGCAAGAATCTCTTGAAGTCACAGCTATGGTAGGTCTTCCCCTATAATACCTTGGGCAGATATTCCAAGAGTAGCAACATAGCTCTTCTCTTCCATGATGTCCTGAGCTTCCTCATCTGAAATATCCTCAAATCTCTTCACAAATCTCTTCAGGGTGACTGACAGCTGAGTCTTGTCCTTCCGTACTTTTATACCTAGGATGGTAATAAAAGCTTTCAGCTCCTGCTATTCCATTTTTTCCATTGCAGCAGTATGCAGCTACCCCATTTAGAGACCAAGTTCCTGCTGTGCAAATCACTAAACAAGTAGAACCATGACAAGATGTCTCATTAAAAGAATAGCTGTTCTATGAGCTATGGGGTCAGCTGACCCTACAGCCATTCATCCCTCCTCTACTAAAAAAAAGCCAGCCCCTGCAGTCCTCGAGGACAAGATCCCCATTTTCAGCACACACCAGTTCCCACAGGCATGCAAAGGGATGGCGTCTGACATCCCTAGCAAAGAGGGACGTGTGGAAGAGACATGGCCTACAGGCTACCATTGTCCTCAGGGGAGAATTCATGCTGAGACACCTCTGAGGAATATGTGTCAGACCTGCTGCTCTAAGACCAGCAGCCAAGTCGGTTCAGGGTGCTCTGGGCCTCGTGCAGGCAAATTTTAGACATCTCCACGGAGGTTCCAAGCCTTAAAAGTAGTCAGGACTGAGTCAGAAGCCACCAACCACGTCCAGTCTCGTTTGGCTCTGATGCACGGCAGGGGCTGGGAAGGCGGCCTCCAGCTGAGGGCGCTTGCCGCGGTGCCGCAGCTGCCCCGTTCCGTGTGCCGGGGCGGGGACGGGAATAAGCCACGGACGAGGCAGTGGGAGGAGGATGTCGCTGAAGGCTCGTCCCGCCCGCAGCCCGGCCGTACCTGAATCGTCAGCGATGTGCTTCAGGACATCCTCGTCGGGCACGAACTTCACCTGCAGGGCGACGCTGCCCTTCCCTATCGGCCGGCTCATGGCGGGCACCCTGCGGCACCGCCTGGACAGACACGTGGGTCGCGGCCGGAACCGTCGGGAGCGTCCGGCGCCTCGCAGCGG